>JAYESD010000001.1:31371876-31576876 GCA_036927565.1 Tuctoria greenei
AGATCACGCAGGAGAAGTTCCTGGCGCTCAGCTGAGTGTTTCGCCCGATCCCGCGCCAAGTCCCTCTCCTGGAGCTCAAGATCTTCAAGGCGGGACTGCTGCCTGTCCTGATCTGCCTTAGCCCGAGCCATCATCGCCTGGGCCGCCACCTCTTGCTCGGCGACAGTGGCCTCCCGCTCAGCAACAGCAGCTTCACAGTGATCCAGGGCCTCTCATCCTTCCTCAAGGGCGCGCATTCATGCGTCGGCTGTGTCATTGGCCACCATGGCATAGGCCACGATCTTCCGGGACATTGCGTCCAGGGCCTCTGCCCCCAGGCAGTGCCTCAGCTCCAGCTCCTTGTTCTCCTTCTGGTACTTTGCTTTTGCCTCGGCAATCCTGGACCTCACAAGGCCATCCCAGCCTTGGAGGCACTCGCCCTCTGCACACATCATCTCCCATTCCGCAGCAATAGCCCACTGTGACCGACAAAGGTTGGATTGCACCTGGAGGATGCTGGACTGCGTTGAGTCCATGATGTCAGAGAGGCGCTCTAGCTGCGCCGAAGTTATCAAAGGCCACCCACCGATTATCTTGGGGACCTCTTCCTCCCAAAGCAGCGAAGATGACGCCACTAGTACCAGAGACCTTGTCCCCAGACATCGAGTTGGCGTGGCAGTGCAGCCCGGAGTGGCAGCGTCACCATCGACAAAGGAACCGCCCGCCGGATCAGCAGCAGCGAGGCCAAGCCCTCAGCCCCCTGAACCGGCTCCAACATTACCTCTGGCGTGACGGCCGAAGGTGCCTCCAGCACGACAGTTGGAGATGCAGCTAGAGAAGCTTCACTTCCTGCACGGAGTACGGACGCCGGAGCAGTGCTCTCCTTAGCCGGCTTGGCTATCTGCTCCGCCGGAACAGTCGTAGCCTCCTAGGCCGACTTAAAAGCGCTCTGGGGCACTACCCCCGGCGGCAAGGGTGTCAAAAAAGATGATGTGTCCTCACAAATAAAAATCAAGGCATGATCAACCAACAAAGGCAGGTGAGATAACAAAGCAAGCGTTGGTAAGAATGCCTTACTGGCATCTCCAGAAGCTCCAGCGAGCCTCCACCATTGGTGGCCCTGAAGTCGCAGGCCCTAACAATGGCATGGCAGGCGAGGTTGCCCTAGAAGGGCCTCCACCGAATCCACCAGCGACAGCGCCACACTGCATGAGTGTACCTCCACCAGCTCCAACGGAGCCACTCCTGGAGCCTCCTCCCGAAGTGCCGCCGACATCGAACCGAAGCCTCTTGGCATGAGGATTTGTAGCTGTAACGATCCCAGAGCCCCCTGTGGCACCTTGGACTGCGCCGGCAGCAGGGATGCTGAATGGTGCGCTGACCACATACGTTGGCAGAGCCACCACTTGACGGACTGAGCATTCCCCCGAAGAGCCGCCGACACCACATGTTGAGGAGGGGCACGCCGGAGGACGTTGACTTGGAGTGAAAGCCACTTGTGGTGGTGCTTTCGACGGCAATCGAGGGCATTTATCCTTCACAACCTCAACCATCGGCGACTTCACCTTCCCCGTGTAATGGACCGAAGCCTTTCCCTTTCCTGCATCGGGGACCAGCGCCTTGCCCTCCCTCCGACAGACGGTGCGTCTGCCACCCTTGAAGCTTCGGAGCCTGGAGCAGGTGTGGACTCCTATGGAGGGTTGACGATGGCCCGCCCACGGCTCTCATCACCTACCTGCCGCAGTGCAAGACTGAGCGTGTCCATGTTTGGCATCTCCTTCAGAATCTTCATCTAAAGGTTCCGATCCGTGCAAAGCGGTGGGCAAGACCATGGGAAGTTGAAGACGTCAGGCGACAGGAGGTCGTCGCACACCTTGGACATTGCATCAAGCACCTCCTGCAGGGTCATCTCTGTGTCACGACCCTGCACCAGCCGGGTGTCGTCCTCTAGCCCGAAGTAAAGTCATGCTGGGAGGCAACAGTGCTGAAGGGGACCCAGGAGTCGACGACGAAGTCCGCCATCACCGTCAACTCCGACAGGACAAGATCCACCACAAATTGGATCCTCTCCGTCACCGGGGTGTAGGCTTGCTCCATCTCAGGTCGCTCCTCCCAGGTCTCCTTCATGAGTATTGCCCATCCAGTGGGCATGACCATGCGATCGTTGGCATTGACCCGTACGATCAACTCGTCCCTCCTCCAATTGGACCACTTCGCTGAGGAGAGCACGGTGATGTACTTGAAGGGCTTGTTGGGCCGATGTTTGAAGCAGTAGCCGCCTAGGAAGTTGGTGCTACGTCAACTGTGCCAGAAGGAGGCAAGGCTGAGTCTATTGGGGCAGGACTCGAGAATCACGAAAGTGGGAAGAGAGTGGGTACACAAGGAGGAATATGAAGGCTCGAACATTGGGGAGTGTGTATGGAAGAATCACCTTTGCTCCCAAAGGTTTCCTTTTAACTCCCCGTTAAACGTTCGAGCGCACCGAGCAGATTGCTTGGTGTTGAAACCTGCTGCACAACCCATAGCGTCCCTGACGGCGAGTCCCAGGCCTTCTGTAAGAGAGATCATCCTAAAAGGGCATCAACCCAAGAAGGTGACCCGGCGGTTCCCATAAAGGCAGGAGTAGAAGGAGCAAAAGTGCAGCAACTGCATTGGGAACCGTCGCAATAAAGAAACTGCATCAAGCAAAGATCCCGTCACCATGATCCCTGAACTAGAGAGGGAGCGTGGCCACAACGGCAGTGGTGCGCACCGCTTCGGCTGATCAAGACAAAATTAAAAGGTCGCGCGGGAAAGCAGGATAGGGCTCCGCCCTCGGGCTCGTCGCCTCGACCCAAGGTGGACCCAGGGGCCACTATTAGTACCCAACATACAGGATACACTCGTGCACAAGGTAGAGCCACCTAGGTACCCCGCCTTTTGCAGAGGCAAGGTCCAAGGGCGCCACGTGTTCAGAAGACCTGGACCCATCATCCTCAGATACAGGGTCCAGGGTACCTATAAGAGATCCCGAAGAAGAGGTCAGCTCCCCCTCGGAGACGAGCTCCCAAGCGGCCACGTGTCCAACCGGGAAGGATCCCTCTCCCACGTGAGATAGGGCTCCAAAGCTTCCACTTGGTCTGAAACATCAAACAGGCCACCCTCCGTATAGGCAGGCTCCAGCGTTGCCATGTATCCCACAAGACAGGACCCAACCTCCTCCGCGGAGGTGTGCTCACGAGCTGCCATGTGGTTTGCAAGTTGGGACCCGACCTCCTCTACGGAGGTGAGCTCCCGAGCTACCACGTGGTCCGCAAGACGAGACCTGACCTCCTCCACAGAGATGGGCTCCCGAGCTATCATGTAGTCCAGCCACTTGCCCTGGACGGAGGGTTGTGGGAGTTAAGAGGGCAGTGCACCTTGTCCTTGTCAGGGATTGAAGATACGCGACTTCCCTAGATGCATGGCGCAGCGCACGCCTAATGTTAGGTACCGCTACAACCAATCGCATCGCAATGAAGACGCCGTAGGCCTATTCCACTCCGCCAAGTGGGTAGCTTACGGTGACAGAGACATTTGGACAGGACATCCCCTGCCATAGTCTGCAACGGCGCATGGGCTACTGACGTCTCAGGCGGCAAGATGCGAGTCTTCAAGGCCACAGTGAGAGCAAGCTTATGCGAGAAGCCTTAGATATTTAGGATAAGATCACCCCCGGACCACCTTTCTAGTCGCGGACCCCACTTGTAAGGCGTCAGGCCTTGTCTATAAAAGGACCGGACCACCGTCGTTACAAAGGACCCCCCCCCCCCCCCCCCCCCGAACATCGAATCTCCGACACACACACACACACATGCATACACACCCACTAGCAATACAATCCATCGTGGAGTGGGGTGTTACACTCCTTGCGGCCCGAACAACGTAAAAACCACCGTCTCATACACTCTCATACGTGCTTACACTTGATTGAGGCCTAAGCCCCGCCAAACAAAGAACCTTCTCGGGTTGCTCCTTAGCAGATCTGGGGGAAGTGTCGCATTAACACTTCGACATTAAGAATATAAGATTCTCAACTTACTAAGAAAAACCAAATATGCAGAGGGGAAAATCAAACTAAATGGGGAAAACCAAATAAAGAGAAAAGAAAAACAAAAAAGGCTAACTACCAATTTAGCCTATTGGCTAGGTCTCACCACTGTCCGATGAGATGGACATTCATCCTTCTTCATTTCTTGACATCCGGGCCCGAAGGGATAGGCTTGGACGTCTTGTCTTGCTTCTTCTGCCATACTTTCTTTAGCGGTTTGGTGGACTTGGGCCTTTCGGGAGGCTCGGACTTCTCCGTCTTCTTGGGGTGTCAGTGTGGACGATAAGAAAAATTTTCACATGAATGCAATGAGCGGGTCCACCATTGAAGGTGTGATTTTGACCTCTTGGACGTGCTTAACAGTTGGCCCATACTTGATACGAATCATGGAGCATTGCTCCAACATTGGGCAGAAGTTCAACTTCTCCTCCTTGCCATTGATATGGAAGTGGATTTCTCCAGCTCCCACATCTATGTGATCCTTCGCGGTGCTAAGGCATGGTCGCCCAAGAATGAGTGGTGTATCCTTCTCGACCTCCATGTCAAGCACCATGAAATCCACGCGTATGATGCAATTCAAGATTTTCACTAGAACATCTTCAATGATGCCCGCCGGACAATGGCTGAAGAATCTACCAGTTGGAGCTGCATTGGTATTGGAGTAAGTTCCATGAAGTTCAGCTGGTCAAAAACCACCTTGGGAATCACACTCACACTTGCTCCAAGGTCACAAAGGGCCTTGTCAAAGTGGTGAGCCCGAATTGAGCATGAAATTGTAGGACATTCAGGGTCCTTCTTCTTTTCTAGAAGCCTATTGAGGATGGCTGCTATTGGTACCCGGCATAATGGGTACCCTCGCGCACAAGCTAGAGCCGCCTAGGTACCTTACCTTCCGCAGAGGCAGGGTCCAAGCGCGCCACGTGTTCAAAAGACCCGGACCCGTCGACCTCAGATATGGAGTCTGGGGTACCTGCAAGAGACCTTGGGGAAGAGTTCAGCTCCCCTCGAAGATGAGTTCCCAAGCAGCCACGTGTCCATACGGGAGGGATCCCTCACCCCCACGAGACAGGACTCCGGTGCTGCCACGAGGCCCGAGGCATCAGACGGGCCACCTCCCGTATAGGCGAGCTCCAGCGCTGCCATGTGTCCTGCAAGGCGGGACCTAACCTCCTCCGAGGAGGTGAGCTCCCGAGCTGCCACGTGGTTTGCAAGACGGGACCTGACCTCCTCCATAGAGATGAGCTCCCGAGCTATCACGTGGTTCAGCCACTTGCTCTGGACAGAGGGACGCGGGAGTTACGAGGGCAGTGTGCCTTGTCCATGTCAAGGACTTAAGATACGCAACTTCCGAGACGCATGGCATGGTGCATGCCTAATGTTAGGTACTGCTACGACCAATCACATCACAATAAAGACGCCGCAGGCCTATCCCACTCTGCCAAGTGGGTAGCTTATGGCTATAGAGACAGTTGGACGGGACATCCCCTGCCATTGTGAGCAACAGCGCATGGGCTACTGATGACTCAGGTGGCTAGATGGCGAGTCTTCAAGTCCACTGTGAGAGCAAGCTTATGCGAGAAGCCTTAGATCTTTAGCATACGATCGCCCCAGGACAACTTGTCGGGCCCTAGGCCCCACTTGTAAGGTATATGGCCTTAACTATAAAAGGCCAGGACCGCCACCATTACGAAGCATCAGAAAATTCCCCAATCCAATCACACACACATACACACATAATAGCAATACCATCCACCACGCAGCACGGTGTTACGCTCCTTGCGACCTGAACCACGTAAAAACCACTGTGTCATACTCTTCCGCTAGAACACTTGATTGAGCCCTAAGCTTCATCGAACAAGAACCTTCCCGGGCTGCACCTTAACAGATTCGGTGTGACACCCGATTCTGAAAATGAACCAAGTGAATGCATATGCGTGCCCAGGATGTTCAACACAAATACACGAGTGCATTCACAAAAGAGTATACAAAAAAATTACCACAGAACAAGATTAATTAACAATATTTTATTACACAAACCATATTATCCTCGAATACAAGCTCTAATGAATATTAATGACAAGTTCAACTAATGCAGCAGAAATAAACTAAGTAAACAACTAAGCAAACTAAGCATTGGGATAGCGTAGCTCCAATAACACCACAGGCAAAGCTGACAGTAGACACGGCCTAGAACTCCGCATTATTCGCGATTAAACTCACAATCCTGACCTGCAACTGTTGGGGGGGGGGGGGGGGTTGAAAGAGTGAGTACATGTCGTACTCAGCAAGTGTGGAAAGTATGACATGTGGCTGATTCAAATGATGAATATAATAATGGTTGAGTGCTGATAAGTACATTAAAACATTTGAAAAGCAATATGTTACATGTATGTGAAATAAACCCATCATAAGCCATAATTAATAACATAGCATCAATCCATATTCCATATCCATCATCATATACCAATATCCATATTCAATACAAGAATTCAATTCATAACCATCCATAACCATAATACCAACCATAACCATCCCAATACCATCCCAATACCGAGTTCCCTCTAATCATGGAAGTTGTCCAGGTGCTCATAACTGGGAGCACGACTATCATGATAGTTTTATTAGACTATGCAGAGTTTGTATCGCTTTACCCACGTGTTCGTGATTTCATCACCTTTCGGTGACTAAGAACCTCCCTTATGCCCATGACCCGTCGGTCTCATTACACACTTCCGTTGGTGTGTGGCCAAGAGATCACAAAATAGCCTTTACAGAGGGATTACTAGCCTATTTAGACCCCACTGAGGTTTCACTGGTGGCGATGCCTCCAACTGAGCACATCTTCAAACAAGGGCCCCCTCTTGAGCCATTCGGATCCCAGGGTAGTCCCACCAATCATCAACAAACCCAATCCGACTACCCCTTCCCCAAACATCCTTAATGGTCCAAATAGCACTGGCAAAGCCATAATTAATTATCTACACCGCACCCATACTTGGCCTCGTGGTGGCACTATAGTCTTGGCTTATTCTCGCATGAACTGGTCCTTATATCTAAAGCAAGCAAACCACCATGCATCCAACCAATCCACATACCAGGCTTGCTTAGATCACCCATTACCATATCATATTGACCAGTTCACATTGACCAGAATATCATTAATGCATAATTAAATGTGTAGTGTTGGTTCCCATCCCAATTAATTAAGCGAAGCAAAAAGGGAAAAAGTCCATCCCGACTCTCTACCATAATTCCAAGTGACAAGGGTGGTTAAACAAAACTAGTAAACTTCCTACCATAGGATTCCCCTCAAATTGATACAAGCATGCAATTTTGCAAACAAAACATTTATTTTAAAAACAAGATCAATATGCTTTAAGGACACTTGCCTTGCTCCGGCGGATAGGGTTGCTCAAGCGCTTCGAAGTCTTGGTTCTAGAAATCCTCGAACATGATCTTGAGCACTTCCCTCTACTCGCGATCACACATACAAGGAAATACATACAAATCAACATGATGCACACATACTAATCAACATGCGATGACATGCATGCATGCATGCAAAGTACAATAATTGATTAACTACAGTTGTCTATGGATTATATGCAACTAGTTCATACGTGTTCATATGCGTTTACGGGGGTTTTATCAAGAATTAGTGCGGCTGAAAATAAAATTATGGTGCAACTATGATTAAATTACGTCTACTAGATTCAATACGTCGCTAAAATTTGCATCAAAAAAATGAATCCTACCGTAAATGTGGTGGCTTCGAAGATTGCGGGATGGGGACGACGCATAGACAAAGTAGATGGCGCAAGGGTCCTCTGGCAGCACGATGACGGCGACGCGACGAACTCCCGCGGACGACAGCACCCTCCTCTTCTCTTCCCTTTTTTTCCCTCTCCTTCCCTGGCGACGCAGCTCCTGGTGCTTCTCCTTTTTTTTCTCTACCGCTAGGGTTTTTTTTGTCTATGGTGGCGGCGCTGTTTTTCTGGCGTTGGAGAAAATACGGGGCCTTCGGCCATATTTATAGGCGCGGCAGGGAACAACGCTAGGCCAGAGGTCGAGTCGGCCTGGGACCGGCGCGGCGCGGGGTGGCTCGGTCGGCATGCGACCGAGTCGGTCACGCGGGCTGCGCTAGGCGCGCTGGTGTGTGGGGCTAGGCGCGACGCTGGGTGCGCGCGCGGGAGCGGGCAGTGCAGGGCTGCGCGAGCGCGCAGGAGCGGGCGGTGGGGGGCGCTCGGGCGGCCAGCGCTGGCAACCGGCCTGGCCAGCGGGCGAGTTTTGTTTTCTTTTTTTCCTTTCTTTTCTTTTACATATATAAATATTAATATATATTATTATATATATTATTTATTTAGATATATTTTTTGTTTCTTTAGGTTTCATAATTATATATATATATATATATATTGTATATATATTATTATTATTTTATATTTATCCCCTAATACATGTTTTATATTTTTATTTTCTTTTTCATCTTTTGCTACACATGTTTGCACATTTATGCCTTATATTTTATTATCTTTATTTTATTATTTTATTTTCCAATTACTTTTCTATTGTATAAAATTTCTATTTTTATTTTAATAGATCTAGTTACTCAGTTTATATATCTAAATATGAATGCATGTGCATAGATGATTTAATTCTTTTCCTTCCATATTCGTTATGCTAATTTAATGTACTTACTCTAGTAAATAAATTTATTTTAGCTTATTTATTTTGGTAATAAATTTTCAATACATGAGGATGAATGCAAAAATGCAAAATGCAATATGAGATACATATATTATATATATCTCTTTATAAAAATAATTTCTTCCTATTATTAACTGTAAATTCCCATTTAAATTATTAATTTTCCAAAACTCAAAAATCAGGGTGTTACATCCGGGGGAAGTGTCGCATTAACACTTCAACATTTGGCGCGCCGGGTAGAGGCTTTTTCCCTCAAAAGAGTGGTAGCGCTTTCACCATTATGGTGTTCATCAGGCCCGTTGAAGGCGGTTTCCACGACCATCGTCCAGTGACCAAATCCGTCGCTCAGGCGGTCCTCTCTGGTCCATCACGCCTCTGTGCAGGTAAAGATGGCCAGGACGGCACGTCGGGACACATCCCGGCCCAGTCGGCTCCTGTGGCACCACCAACAGCAAGCCCGGAGAGTGCTCTGGCAGCGGCCAGAGCTCCAGTCCACCACACATTGTCGTTGAACGCTTCCCAGGGAGAGGCTCAGCAGTGGGTCCAAGACATCGACCACCTCGTCGTTGCAGCCAACAACGCTCCCAACAGAGGGAGGTGTCATGTGTCACTGTCACGCACGCCGTCCATCGACCATCGAACCGCTGACTCCAGATCTACCAGGCATACCAGCACTGGCAAGATCCCCACGGAGGATTTTAGGGCTGAGCTTGACCGTCATCAAGCTCAGCTAGATAGTCGTGTCATCATCAAGCGGCAGCAGGAGAGACGGCCCAACCTGGACGCAGAGTACTAGCCTTGAGGGTGTTGACGGCTGTTATATACCAATTTCATCCGTCAATTTAACTCAATTATGTGAAGGATTGATCATTTCTTGCACACATCACCTTTCTATCTAACCCAATTCCACTTGGACTTGGAGAAATATGTGTATGCAGCATTTTATGCAGGAAATGAGGAAATGTAGAGCGACCAATCCTATAAAATATCATCCCAGCCAATCAGGAGACGACACGTGGCATCCTATGGATCAAATGGCCCACAAACAGAAGTATCCGAGGAGATCCAATGGTGTGTCACCCATATACATCAATGGTACCCACTTGGAAGCCACCTGGAGAAAGCACACGAGAAATGGTGCAATGACTAGGTTGGATGAACCAGGAGGTCGTCCGACCTGGTCTCTGCACCAAACTCGGTCAGCCTCCACGTGTTGGCTCCTCTCGGCTTCCTGGAGTCAATGGTGACTGATTCGCGTGCTTTTGGTGGTGGGAACTGACCTCAACACTAGTATAAATAGGACCTCCTACCCCTCACTTCAACAAACACCACTTGAGCTTCATCTCTATTGTATACACTATCATCCATAGCCTTAGAGGAGTTAGGTTGTAGATAGGAGAGTCTCTAGTCCCAAGTCCAAATTGGGAAAGGAGTCAGGAGTCTCTCTCTTCCCAATCCTACATTGGGAAAGGTATGGCTCATGTATTCTTTCTTGTATTTATGACATTATGCATAATAATGATAGTATATTTAGTCTCTACTTATACATATACCTGGGCAAAGCGTTTCTTGTTTGATTGTGGAGTCCATGTATGTGGAAGGTATAGCTTCTATGACTATTTCATCATGAAGATATCTCATTATCATAGAACCTATAGACCCCCACTATAGACTAGTTAATTATAACATAACTAGGTTAGTATGGATAATTATGTTGTGTATCAACATTGGTTCAATGATGATTCAATTCATTGCCTTAGGATGGATTGTGTCTAGGCTCTTAAGGTAATTACTTAATATGCTAGCATGGTGCTAGGATAGCTATGTAGCATTGAATGTCTCGTAGACCCACGGATTGAAGAGGTAGGCAGTAGGTGGTGACATCCCAATCTGTCTTTTGTAATCCTCCACGTTCGGCTATGCCACAGTCTCTTGGTGGGAGTTGCCCTAGTATTGCTAGGGGTAAGCCCGTGCCTGATGTGTTGAACCACATAGAATAAGAATTCACTATTGACCTAGCTTATGAATAATTAGTTTAGGCTATGTATATGTACAATAGAGCATAGTAGGAGTACCTCCATAACTCTCAACCTTAACTAAGCTCTAGAATCCTCTTATCCCCCTTAGACTTGAAAGCTTTTGTGTGTGTCACACTACCTCCACTATTGTTTTATCCATCCTTACTAGATTCTTACCTAGACCTTTCTACCCTGTCCACTTGATGATTGTTATATCTCTACCCCGCCTCCCTTTGGGATCAAATAAATGACACCCTTGGGAATAGTCTTAAGGAGAAATGCTACAATGATACCTTCGTGCACTTGCGAAATTCACTCTGTGATCCAATAGAACCATTAACAAGCATTTCTGACACATCAGTTGGATATGTTTAGTTAATGGTGTGTAAGTAATACCAACAAGCATTTCTGGAACCTTTGCCAGGGATGATTTGTTAGTATACCTTAGGAGCCGTCAACAATCATTTCTGGTGCCGTTGCCGGGGAAGGCAAATAGATATATAACATGACTGAGTGAATAGGATAGAAACCTGGATAAGACTATAGTAGGATAACCATTCTTTGTTTTCACATTTATTTTAAATGTGAAAACAGGGTAGTGTATGTCTGGTTTCCGCCTGCAAATCTTTGTTGAAGATCCCGAATCTCTTCTGACAGACCGACCCCGTGTCGTTACTCTTTAGAAGATTCAAGCGGCAAAGCAAGCCAACATTTCTGTACCAATAATTCAAAAGCCAATGGCTCAGAAGACCCTTCGCGAGTTCTCAGCTCCCTCTGCTAACAATGTGCCTATTGGGCCCACTGTTAACACGGGAGATGTGAACTTCGAGATCAAAACTGGCCTTATCACTATGGTGCAAGCCAACCCATTCTGTAGGAAGGCTAACGAGGATGCAAGTGCTCACCTGCAACAATTCCTCAAGATCCACAACACTTTTAAGTTCAAGGACGTGTCTCTGGATGCGGTCTGTCTGAGACTGTTCCCGTTCGCTCTCCTTGGGAGAGCAAAATAGTGGTTCTACGCGAACCGAAGTACTGTAGACACTTGGGAGAAATGTTCTACGGAATTCCTTGCCAAATTCTTCCCGTTGGGCAAAACCAATGCCCTACGTGGAAGGATTTCCAGCTTCCAGCAAGAGCCCAAGGAATCTATTCCCGAGGCATGGGAAAGGCTTCAGGAGTACATCCTAGCCTGTCCCCTCTATGGGATGGATGACTGGCTCCTTATTAAAAATTTCTATAATGGGTTGATCCCATCAGCTCGTGACCATTTGGATGCTACTGCTGGAGGAGCCTTCTTCTCATTGACAGTGCCAAAAGCTAAAGATCTTATTGAGAAGATGGTATCCAACATGGGATGGAGCGATGAGTGTCTCCATACCCGACAGCGAGGCATGCACACCTTGAAGGAGGTGGACATGATCGCTGCAAAATTGGACCTCTAATGAAGAAAATTGATGGACAAGCCAGTGGTGAAGTGTTGGGCAATGCCTATGCCCTAGACTCTCACATCACGTGCAAAGTCTATGGCGACACGGGTCATATGGGCAATGATTGCCCAGAAACTCGTGACGATGCCTTATACCTCGCCAACAACGGAAATTTCAACAACAACAATGGCTATCGTCCAGGAGGTCAAGGGTAGGGTCAACAACGCCCATTATTTCAAGGGTACAACAACAATGGCAACCCTGGAAATCAGCCCAACGTGAGAGAACTTGCCATTAGCCAGCTCAAGATCAACGATGCCCTATCCAAGAAGCTGTTAGCTAATGACAAGACCCTAGAGAATATTAATGCAAAGATTGAAGGACTATACTCAGCATTGAAGAATCAACTAAGCTTCAACAATATGTTGGAGACTCAGCTAGCACAACTTGCTGCAGTTGTCCCTCCATTGGAAAACAACAAAATTCTGGGGCAGCCAGAAGCCCCAGTGGAGAACGTCAGTGCAATGGTTACCAGGGGAGGAAAGACCACTCGTGACCCACCATATCTCACACAAGAAAAGAGGACAACTGAACCTGAGAAGGAGGATGTCCCAAGTGGATTACTTGGTGAGAGAATGGCCAAACACATTGAAGACACCAACTTATTGCCATTCCCTCACAGACAAAGGAAGCCAACAGTGGATGAGCAATTCAACCGTTTTGTTGAGATCATCCAAAAGATCTACATCAATGTGCCTTTGATTGATGTGATGCAAGTACCCACTTATGCTCGCTATCTCAAGGACATATTGAACAACAAAAGGCCATTGCCCACCACTGAGGTCGTCAAGCTTACGGAAGACTGTAGTGCAGCCATCCTCAATTGACATCCTGAAAAAAAGGACCCTCGGTGTCCTACCATTTCATGCTCAATTGGGGCTCACCACTTTGACAAGGCACTTTTTGATTTGGGAGCAAGTGTTAGTGTGATGCCCAAGGTTGAGTTTGACCAGCTGAACTTCACAGAGCTGACTCCAACACCAATGCAGCTACAACTGGCCAACTCTTCAGTCTATTATCTAGCGGGTATTGCTGAAGACGTCCCGGTGAAGATCCGGAACTGCTTCATACCCGTGGATTTTGTGGTGCTCGACATGGACACCGAGAAGGATACACCACTCGTTCTTGGTCGTCCATTCCTAAGCACTCCAAAAGCTCGCATAGATGTGGGAGCTGGGAAAATCCACTTCCATATCAACAACAAGGAGGAAAGGTTTAACTTTCGGCCAGAATCAGAACAATGCTCCATGATTCAAATCAAGTATGGGCTGAATGATAAACACATCAGAGAGGTCGGAGTCACACCGCCAAAGGTGGACTCACTCATTGCATTCATGAGAAGATTAATCTACAAGGAGAATCCGTCATTTTGACCACGCCGATATCCAAAGGCAACGGAATCATCTGAACCTTCCTGAAGGCCCAAGTCCACCAAACCGCCAAAGAAGGATTGGCGGAAGAAGCAAGATAAGCCATCTGAGCCCATCCCTCCGGGCCCGGATGTGAAATGAAGACGGAGGAATGTCCATCTCATCGAACGGTGGTGAGACCTACGCCAATAGGTTAAATTGGTAGTTATCCCACTTTATTTTTATTTCTTTCTTTTTTCCACCCCATTTGGATTTTTCCCATTGCGAATTTGATTTTTCCTAGCAAGTTGAGAATCTTATATTCTCAACTATCATTTTTCTTTCTTTCTTTTCAAAAGAAATTTTTTGTTGGATTTGAAAAAGGGTTTTTATTTGAAAAACTATTTTTTCTGAGCTGCACATGTGGCATTTCACCAACGTGCTAACTTTATAGCCATTGTGGAGCCACTTGACAAAAGGGGAACCAGGGTGGGCCACCTGTCAGGTCGGCCGAACCCCTTGGTCAGCCGAACAGGGAGTGAAGCAAAATTGGCTCCCCTTCCTCCAACGGCTACATTTTGAACTCCAAGTGACTGTTGGGGGTGCATCCTATAAATTGTGGCCGTGAGGAGCACTTCTCTTCACACACCACATCATTTTACACCTCCCCAAGTAACACTCTAGCTCACCTTGTTTTTCTTGCTCTTCATTGCAACACTCTTGCTCAAATCCATCCCTAAAAAGATTTTCTTTTGTTTGCATTTGCATTCTACACTCAAGCTTTCAAGAGGAGAAAATTCATTGAGAATTTTGTTTTCCAAACAACGCTTCCTTTTGGATTTTTCTCACCTTGTTTTGTTCTTGCTTGTTGAACTCAAAAAGACATGAAGAGGTTGTTCGGAAAGAGGAAGGAGGCTGCAAGCTCAAGCCATGGTGAAGGTTCTAGTGCACACCTCTCTTGCATGGGTACAAGCCCAAGGAGGAGAAGTGTGTGTGGGGACACTCCCATGGAAGAGAGAAGCAACCCACACCAACTTCTTCATGACAACGACCCCGACATACGAAGCGAAGTTGAAGATCAAGCATGCAGGCTTCTCCAAGATCGTGAGTTCCGCCACACCAAGGCTTACGATCCACATTTGATCTCCAAAATTGGTATGGACTCCGAATTTCATTCCATTTGGCATGCAATTTGATTTGATGACTTTTCTCACATAGAGGAGAAAGGTTCATGCCTTCTCACTATCCAATTCCTTTGCACGCTAGGAATAGGATTTGATGGTATATCTTTTAGATTATTTCAAAAAGAATACAACATCCTATGGAAAGAATTAGGCAGCATCCTAGGCTTCCATAAATGGTGTTTGCTAGATTTAGACAATTTGCCTAAGTTTTACAAACAAAGTTTTTGGCATGAGCTAACTAGTGAGGTCACATGTAGGGCTCCTAGGAATAGCCACATCCAAAACTCTACCTTACGCTTCATGCATAGATGGGTGGCTATGACTATGTTCCCTAGGGGAGATGTTAGGGTTGTGCGAGATGATGAATTGAATATTTTGTTTGCCATGACTAAAAAGATAAAAGTTGCTCCAGTCAAAGCCATGATGACACAATGGTTAGATTATATTTCAAAATCAGGACCAATTGAATGCACTTCATTGATTACTCATATTGCTGATAGGGTAGGAGCACTTAAATACTGTTCATTTGAATATATTGAAACCGAAAGAGAATTAATTGATGAAGACTATTTAGTGCAAGGACATACCCTTAAGCATGATCAGGATGGGTCCTTCATATTTTTCTATCCCGACTTTGTCAATGAAATTCAGTTACCTAACCTGGATTTTCATTTGTACAAATGCCGGAGGCTAACCATTAACCTTCTTCCGCTTGAGGAAGCAAGAAGAAGTAATGTCTCTGGCAGGGTAACAAGGAATCGTGCGAGGGCTGCAGCCACAGGCATGCCACCGATAATCTCTCTGGTTCATGAATACCAAGAGGAAGAGAACCCAACGAGTTATGCGCCCGGATGGACTCAACCTCCGACATATGAGACTGGGGGATCATCTTGGCATGAATGGCAAAGGGATCCACCCTTATCTTCTTCAAGCTCTAGAAACTTTCCCCCAACGTCCATGAGAGGACGTCGTTCCTTTTCGGCTAGAAGTCATCCTGACTATAGCCAAGGAATGACGGACCTCACTAGACGTATGGGAGAACTTGAAGTGAGAACGGGTGACATCTACAGCACACTCCAAGAGCATGTTCAAGGTACCCAGGATTGGCAACAACACATGGATGCTCAATTCACCAACTTCAACACGGTGCTACAAATACAACAAGCTGATCTTGCAGCATACTTCCGTCATCAAGGGTTCAACCCTTATCACGGAGGTAGTTGAAGAACAAGCTTGGGGGAGGACCCCCACTTGAGTTAACATGTATCACATTCCTTGCATATTTATTTTCCATCCATCCATCATCCACCTTGCATTTAAAAAAATATATAGGTTTGATTTGCTTTCATCAAATAAAGATGTGCGGTAAGAATGATTTAGAATTCACATAGATGAAATGATGAATAGTTGCTCTGTTTTATTTTCCCAAGTCTCTAGTTTACAACTTTCTACTCTCCGAATATTGCTTTCATTGGTTTGAATTACTTTTACCTTATTTTGGATGTTGTGGGTAGCAAAAGCTTGATCTAATTCTAGGTTGTTGCGAGATTAGAATTGGTAATAGGGCTGCTGGTCCTAGTTTGAAAGTAAAACTTAGATTTCCGAAGAAATTCTAAAAAGATTTAAGTTTCCCTCAATTTATTGGAAATACCTACCAAAGCCATATGATGTTTATACATAGAAAAAACCTTATGCATATGCTATTTGCTTTCACATTGAGCCTAATCAAACTAGTATAGACCTATGTGAGAAATCATTCAACTCTTTTTGAATTCAAGACTTCACTTGCACATGCTATACTTCTACACTAAAAGTAAGCGAAACGTCCATCATATCCACCATACCACAATAAAAAGAGAAACTCCATGTTATTCATGTTTAGCACTCTCTTCAAAATTCATTGCAAAGAAAGGTAGTAGAAGACATGGCTACAAAAAGAAAATGAAAAAAAAAAAGAGAGGCATGCTTACATCAAAAGCATGGGGAAAAAAAAGAAAAGTAGCCATGTTTCGTCCCTGCAAAAGAAAGAGAGATTACACTAGAAAGGAGTTATGTCAAGTATCCACATCCACTTCCACTCCATCACACATGCACTAGTCTTGAATCAAAATGTTTTGATTTGAATTTTCCTAAGGCTTACTCTTTTGACTTAGCAATATATGTGATACAAATATGCCTACTTACTTTCCTTACCAAGCTCCACATACAAGCCATATCCAATGAATAGGAATAGTAGAGGCACAATACTATGGTGAGGAAATATTTCCACTATCCAGGAAGGAGTGACTGAGAGAATCAAATTGAGGTACTTAATATATAAACTGAATTCTCCGGGATTTAAGTGGAACTTGATTTCTAGGCTATGTTTGCTCCATTTTCTATTCTACCTTTCAACTACTCATGAATATGAGAAAGCATAAGCCCCATGATAACTTAAGAAGGGTAGAGTATCATAGCCAATTTCTGCAATACTAGGTAGAGTATCTTGTTGTGCATTAGATACTTTTGAAAATGAGACATTGTACCAATTCCTGATCATCAACCTAAAGTCTTGACTTTCCTCGGGACGAGCAAAGGATAAGCTTGGGGGAGTTTGTTGACGGCTGTTATATACCAATTTCATCCGTCAATTTAACTCAATTATGTGAAGGATTGATCATTTCTTGCACACATCACCCTTCTATCTAACCCAATTCCACTGGGACTTGGAGAAATATGTGTATGCAGCATTTTATGCAGAAAATGAGGAAATAAAGAGGAACCAATCCTATAAAATATCATCTCATCCAATCAGGCGATGACACATGGCATCACAGGGATCAAATGGCCCACAAACAAATGTATCCGAGGAGATCCAATGATGTATCACCCATATACATCAATGGGACCCACCTAGAAGCCACCTAGAGAAAGCACACAAGAATTGGTGCAATGACCAGGTCGGCCGAACCAGGGGGTCGGCCGACCTGGTCTCTGCACCAAACTCGGTCAGCCTCCACATGTTGGCTCCTCCCAGCATCCTAGAGTCAATGTTGACTGATTCGCGCGCTTTTGGTGGAAGGAACCGACCTCAACACTAGTATAAATAGGGCCCCCTACCCCTCACTTCAACAAACACCACTTGAGCTTCATCTCTATTGTATACACTATCATCCATAGTCTTAGAAGTGTTAGGTTGTAGAGAGGAGAGTCTTTAGTCCCAAGTCCAAATTGGGAAAGGAGTAAGGAGTTTCTCTCTTCCCAATCCTACATTGGGAAAGGTATGACTCATGTATTCTTTCTTGTATTTGTGACTTTATGCATAATAAAGATAGTATCTTTAGTCTCTACTTATACATATACTTGGGCAAAGCGTTTCTTGTTTGATTGTGGAGTCCATGTATGTGGAAGTTATAGCTTCTATGACTATTTCATCATGAACATATCTCATTATCATAGAACCTATAGACCCCCACTATAGTCTAGTTAATTATAACATAACTAGGTTAGTATGGATAATTATGTTGTGTATCAACATTGGTTCAATGATGATTCAATTCATTGCCTTAGGATGGATTATGCCTAGGCTCTTAAGGTAATTACTTAATATGCTAGCATGGTGCTAGGATAGCTAAGTAGCATTGAATGTCTCGTAGACCCACAGATTAAATAGGTAGGCAGTAGGTGGTGACAACCCTATCTGTCCTTTGTAATCCTCCACGTTCGGCTATGCCACAGGCTCTTGGCGGGAGTCGCCCTAGTATTGCTAGGGGCAAGCTCGTGCCCGATGTGTTGAACCACATAGCATAAGTGTTCCCTATTGAGCTAGCTTAAGAATATTTAGTTTAGGCTATGTATATGTACAATAGAGCATAGTAGGAGTACCTCCATAACTCTCAACCTTAACTAACCTCTAGAATCCTCTTATCCCCCTTAGACTTGAAAGCTTTTGTGTGTGTCACACTACCTCCACTATTATTTTATCCATCCTTACTAGATTCTTACCTAAACCTTTCTACCATTTCCACTTGATGATTGTTATATCTCTACCCCGCCTTCCTTTGGGATCAAATAAATGACACCCTTGGGAATACTCTTAAGGGGAAATGCTACAATGATACCTCCGTGCGCTTGCGGAATTCACTCTGTGATCTAATAGAACCATTAACAAGGATTTCTGACACATCAGTTGGATATGTTTAGTTAATGGTGCGTAAGTAATACAAACAAAGATTTCTGGCACCTTTGCCCGGGATGATTTGTTAGTATACCTTAGTAGCCGTCAACAAGGGGTCTGAGCAGGAGGGGTCCTCCACCTGAGGAGCACCTCAGGTAAATCCTCCACCTCTGCCATCAAACCAGGACTACGTTGGGTCTATTGCACCCCTGCAGTGCCCTGTAGATCAGGTAGCACAGCAGTACTTGCCACAACAGCAGGTCCCATAGCAACCACACGTGGCGCAGCAAACCACCCTGGCGTACACTGTCCCGTACGCCTCTCCGGTGAAACCCGTCAGCGGGTGCATGGCCTTCATGCCATACCTATGACTGGCGACTTGGCCGTGCAAGTTACGACCACACCTGCCGGAAATGTTCGATGGAAGCGTGAACCCTGTAGAGTTCCTGCAGATCTGCACCACGACGCTCCTAGCTGCAGGGGAAGATGAGCCAGTCCTGTAGAACTACTTTCTGGTCGCCTTGGTCATCTCAGCTCGGTCATGGCTCATGAACCTGCCCGAAGGGTCCGTAATATCTTGGGATGAGCTTTGCCAATAGTTTACGGCAAACTTCGGCTGCTCCTACATGTGACCCGGCACCGAGCTCGACCTTCACGTCATGCGCCAACAACCCAAGGAGACGCTAAGATCATTCACCCAGCGCTTCTCCCAGGTACTCAAATCCGTCCCCAACATCTCAAATGCTTCTGTCTTAGTAGCGTTCCGGCAGGGAGTAAGTGACCGGAAGATGCTCGAGAAGATAGCCATGCAAAACGTGCATGATGTCTACGAGCTCTTCTCCATCACCGATCGATGTGCTCGCTCGGCTGAGGGCCTTGACTAGCACACCCAAACTTACCCTGGAACGGGCGAAGTCGGCCAGACCGGCGACAGTGCCATTACCCCAAGTAGCAAAAAGAAGAAGAACTGGGGCGGCAACCAGAACAAGTCGCTGCATGCGTCTCCCGTCGCCGCAGTAGCGGCAACAGGAGGGGGAAAACCCCCACGCTCTGACAAGCGCCCACGTCTGCCACCTGCTATTGTCTACGGTGCCTAGCCATGCCCAATGCACAAGACTCACGACCACAATGCAAGCGAGTGTCAAGAGATCAAGTGATTCGCTGAACGCTACCAGGAGCGGCCGCAGCAGCGCCCGGACGGCGCCCCCTTCCGCCAGCGGGAGGGCAAGCAGAAGGTTGACCCCCAAGGTCGATGATGATGAGATGGAATACCAGAACTAAGAGCGGGCTGTCAAAAAGGTCCACCAAGATGAGGACTCCGACGCCAGCAGTGACCACGAGCGTCACAAGACACTGCACGTCATCTTTGAAGGGTCTTGAGATTCCGCATCCTGGAATGCGGTCAAGACCCTCCATCGTGCAGTGGCTTCAATAGCCCCTGCCGCCACTCCGGTGCGGCACCACCAGTGGAAGGAGACGTCGATCAGCTTCGGCGGCTCCGACTGCCCCAAGAATATGGTCGGGGCAGGCGTTCTACCTCTCCTATTCGCCCCCAACATTGCCAACGTCAAGTTCCACTACGTCTTGATAGATGGTGGGGTTGGCCTCAACCTCCTCAACCGCGCAGCCTTCGAGCAGTTGCAAATCCCAGTGTCCAAGCTCGTCCCCTCGAGCCCATTCTCGGGGGTGGGACTAGGGAGCATCATCCCGTACGGCAACATCCATCTCATGGTGACCTTCGGGACACTCGACAACTATAGGACGGAGAGCATCCTCTTTGACGCCGCTGATATCAGCCTCCCCTTCAACGCCATCATCGGCAGGCCTGCCCTATACCAATTTATCACTGTAGAGCGCTATGGAAACATCGTCCTAAAGATGCCAACCCCCTCCTGCATCCTTAGGATCCGCAGAGACCGCACAACTGCAATGTTAGCTTTGAAGCTGCTCCAAGCCCTCTCAGAAGACCTGGCACCCGCCCCGGGCGGCACGGGATCAATTCAGCCTCCGCCGAACTCACGTCAGTGCAGAGCACCCGCTGTGCCCTAGCTGCAGCCCTCCGAAAGCACTGACACCCCTGTCAAAGCTGCCAAGCTCAGTCCTGGCTCTTCTCAGACCACTCGCAAGGTGGGCGGTCATGGAAAGAAGTAGAGATGCTCGTTCATCGCCCCTCTAGTTGCTATTGACAGCATGGTTGCCCCGCGACCATCACAGCTACCCTTGGAGCTCTGCGCGCCCCTGTTGTAAATATTAAGCTTAGTAGGACAGTGTAAAGGTTTTCATAGGATCTAGGAGCAGCATTAAGGACAACCGAGCTCTGGGAGGGTCAGATCCTGAGTGTGCGGTCAGCTTGGCTTGGTTCCAAACCTAAGCCTGTACACCCTGCCTCCCTCATCATCTGGAAGCAAGCTATTGCCCTCTTTTGTAAAAAGCATGTCTCCCCCTATGAACAATGATAAAATTCACTATTTTACTTAATGCTTTCTTATAAACATCGTTCATTTAATTATGCATTTATTTTATGATCATACCATACTAGCCTCATTTATTGTATACTATCTTCATATACATGGTTGTATGATTTGTAACTCACCCATGTTGAAGTCATGCAGTCCTGCTACAAGCGGGTTCGCTTGAGGTACCTGCAATGTGTGAGGGGTTCTTCTGGCTGCTCTCATCATTAGGGTCCCGTGGCGCTAGAAGGCTTCCCAGGAAAGGCTTGTGCCGAGCAGAAGGTCCACGGGGTGCAAAATGCTTAGCCTGGTCCTACACCCTAAGCATATATACCCTTTCTTCCAGCGCTAAAGCTGAGTACTGGAGCCAGAATGCTCACACCCTGAAGATAGAATGAGCCGGACCCCTAAGCACCAACACATCGAATTACCCAAGCCCTTTGTGTCAGTCCAGGATAGTAAGACATGACAGAGCTAAGGAGAGGAACAGGTAGGACTGACGAGCAAGAGTAGTCCCTTCTCTTTCTATCATATGTGCAGGACAGCCGAGCATCCAGCGCCGACACCTCGCAAGAGGCCTTCCGTCGACGTCCTAACTTGCTGATGACAGCAACAAGCATGGATAAGTGAGTAAACTCTCCTTCCCCACTCTTGTTGCTAACAGGGTTTTCTTGTGATAGCCTGTACACCAGGGGCTGTCATCGACATCCCTACGATGATGGTGGACGACGCCAGAGCATCTAGCTATGGCACCTCCCAAGGGGCCTGTAACACCCTCATTTTCATCCATCATGAATTGCATACATTCTAATACATGTCTAACATTAATCCACATAAAAACGAATAAGTTTAAAACGAATTGATAGCAAAACTGCACTTAAGAATTCTAGAAAGTGCGGACTAGTATGATTTCTCTACGGACTAGTCCAATTTCTCTCTGACTTCGAACGGACTTGTCCATTTTGCTGCAGATTAGTCTATTTTTCCCTTTGGACACTTTCAGAGTTGTTCGGTTTTGCGCGGACTAGTCTGGTGTTCCAATTCCTTGAAAATTTTCCTAAGTCCCTCGACTTGTCTGGACTAGTTCGGTCTTCCTGTGGACTTGTCCATTTTTCCCTCTCACTAAGGTTGGACCTGCCCAATTTTTGGCCAGACTTGTCTGTCTTTCTCCTTTGGATAAGTTCGAACTTCTGCGATGTCCAGTCCGGACATGTCCGATATCTCTCTGTCCAACTTCCGACTAGTTCGACCCTTTTTGGATTTGTCTGATAAATCGCGACTCTAAGTTGATCCTTTTTTCATGACATGTTTCTTGGGTTTCACGTTAAGTGGGCCTAAGGACGTCGTGCCTAACTCTTTTAGATCCCATGTGGGACTCCAAACCGGCCCCTACTCATCTCAATCTCGAAATCCATCTAACCCTAGCTTCCACCTCTATATAAACAACCCCACCCCTTGGATTGACATCTATTTGCCACTTTTCCACCTCACCCAAATCCTAGCTCATGGATAGAAGCCACCAAGGATGGAGAAGAAGGTCCCAAGCAAGAAGAAGAAGAGGAGGGAACGAAAGACTATCAAGATGTCCATCGACTTTGCGTTCTTCATCACCAAATCATCATCAAGTTCTTCATCAACCCTAGATCGTCAAGATCCAAGTGTTGCCTCCAAGATCCTTGATTCATTGGAGCTCTAAACACCTGGTATACCTTCTATTCTCTTTTCCTTACGTGAATTCAACCCCAAATCTCCAAATTCACGTCGATCTAGAAAGCCCTAGTATGCTTTTCTCGCGCAGTGCGGACTTGTTCGGTCCCTAATGGACTAGTCCGATTTTCCTGGCTAAATTGTGATTGAATTGATTCTAAAATTCTTTCGAATAAAATCTAAACCTATATCAACTTGTTAGAAGCAATTAGCACTAGTTAGTGATCATCAAAAGCAACTCATTAACAAGTTCCACATTGCATTTGCATTAATCATGCATGTCATGTCATATTGAGTAATGTTTGTGCACTTTTTGATTGTGTTTCTTGTCTTGTATGTTTATTGTGCGAATTAGACAGATTTGCGCTAGAGAGTGTCGTGGAGGATCTACAACACCAAGAGTTTGAAGGCTTTTACCCGAACCAATACCAAGAGCAAGGAAAGTGTCCTTGAAGCATATTGATCCTGATTTTAAAGTAAATGTTTTGTTTGCAAAACTGCATGCTTGTGTCGATTTGATGGGAAATCCTATTGTAGGAAGTTTACTAGATTTGTTTGACCACCCTTGTCACCTGATATTTATGGTAGAGAGTCGAGATGGGCTTTTTACCATTTTTGCTTCGCTCAGTTCATTGGGATGGGAAGACAACTATACCACTTAACTTAATTATGCATTTATGAGATTATGATAAACATGAACAGGTTAATATGATAAGGTAACGGGTGATCTAAGCAAACCTGGTGTGTAGATGGGTTGGATGTTATTGTGGTTTGCTTGCTTTAGATCTAAGGACCTGTTCGTGGAGCGACCATCCAGGAATTCCAGTGCCACCACGAGGCCAAGTTTGGGTGTGGCCTAGGTGATTAATTAGGGCTTTGCTAGTGCTATTTGGACCACTAAGGATGCTCAGAAAAGGGGTAGTTGGATTGGGTTTGTTGATGATTGGTGGGACTACCCTGGGATCCGAATGGCTCAAGGGGGAGCCCTTGGTTGAAGATGTGCTCAGTTGGAGGCACCGCCACCGGTGAAACCTTAGTGGGGTCTAAATAGGCTAGTAATCCCTTTGTAAAGGCTATCTTGTGATCTCTTGGCCACGCACCTAAGGAAGTGTGAAACGGCATAATTGAGATTTTATTGTCATCGAAGGATGATGAAATCAAAAGCACGTGGGTAAAGTGGTACAACCTCTGCAGAGTGTGTCTAAAACTATCATGATAGTCGTGCTCCCGATTATGAGCAACCTGGCCCCTCACATGATTAGAGGAAATTGGGATTTGGAATGGTTATGGTCAATAATGTGGTTATGGCTGGTTATGAATTAAATTATGATATTATGGTTATTAGTGATGAGAAATTTGGAATATGGATGATGGTAATGATTATGGACTGGTATTATGATGGTTACATGGCTTATGATGGGTTTACTTCACATGCATATAATACATTGCTTTTCAAATGTTTTAATGTACTTTCCAGCGCTTAGCCATTATGATTGTCGTCCTTTGAATCAGCTACATGTCATACTTTCCACACATGCTGAGTACGACATGTACTCACCCTTGCAATTCCCCCACCAACAGTTGCACCTCAGGATTGGGAGTATAGCGCTGATAATGTGGATTTCTAGGCCGTGTCTGCCGTCAGCTTTGCCTGTGGTGTTGATTGGAGCTGCGCCATATTTTCCCTTATTCTTATCTTGCTTAGTTGCTTTATTTAGTTATCTCAGCTGCAAATGTTCAAATTTGTCATTAATATTCATTAGATCTTGTATTCGAGGATATTAAGAATTGTGTAATAAAAGTGGTTAATTAATTCTTGTTCTATGGTAATTTTTTGTATATCCTTTTGTGATTGCACTCGTGTATGCGTGTTGAATGTCCTGGGCACACATATGTGTTCACTTGGTTCATTTCTGGAACTGGGTGTCACAAATTGGTATCAGATCCATAGGTTGACCATAGGATGCGACCTAGGCAGAATGGACAGTTTAGAGCGCATAGGAGCACTCAAGAATCAGTGTGTTTTTGATTGGTGTGCTGATTGCTATGTATTGATGCTTGTGTGCTTAGTAGAAGAATTTTGGGATGCTTTAGCATTGCCATGTCCACATAGGCTAGTAGAGGTAGTTAGGTTGCTTAGTTTCATGTCCCTTGATGCATATAGTTGGGGGCGATTTCTAAATTCTTATCTCTTGCTTTTCTTCAGATGGTGAGGACTCGCAACCAGAGGGATGGCAATGATGAGGAGGAGAACATTGGAGCACCTCAGAACAACAATGGACAAAGACCTGCCCAGGGAGCTATCAACCTTGAGCAGCTTTTGGCCATGCAGAACCAGATCATTCAGCCCATGATACAGACTATGGGATAGTTGCAGGCTGGCAACAACAACAATCAGCCCCACCTGCCGCCACCACCACCCCCGCCTCCACATAACCGGTTGGGGGTGTTCATGAGGACTAGGCCACCGACCTTTGGTCAAGCCGCTGACCCTATGGATGCTGATGATTGGCTCAAGTCCATGGAGAAGAACTTTCAATAGTCCAATGTAGTGACTGGGAGAAGGTGCTATTCACATCTCATCAACTTGTTGGAGCAGCTGCTCATTGGTGGGATTCCATATGCAATGCTCATGAGAATCAAGAGAGGATTACTTGAGTTGACTTCAAGGAGAGCTTCCGATCTCATTATGTGTTGGAAGGTGTTATGATATTGAAGAGACAAGAATTTGAAAACTTGAGGCAAGGAAGGTCAAGTGTGGGTGAATATCTTAATAAGTTCACTTAACTCTCAAGGTATGCACCAGAAGATGTTAGTCGGGACAGCAGGAAGCAATATTTGTTCATGATGGGCTTGAACAATGAGATCCAAGTACAACTACTGAATTTTGATTATGCCAACTTCCAGAAGCTTGTGGACAAAGCAATTGTTGTGGAGAACAAGGTCCGTGAGATGGAACTAGATAACAAGAGGAAGGCATCATATCAAGGACAGTAACAAGGAAGTAATGTGTGCCCTCGCTTTGCACCACCCAATGCGCATTATTACAGCTTTTCTGCTCCTTTACAACGCCCTGGTTATGCACCGCGCTCAACTTAGTTTGTGCAGCAACAATGTCATGCAAGCACCTAGGCCTCTAATGCCTTTTGCACCTCGTGCCAACTTTCCTGGTGCCAATGCGCAGAATCAAGTTCGTCCAAATTCTGGTGCAGTTAGGAAGTGCTATACATGTGGAGAAGCAGGACATTTTGCACATCAATGTCCTAAGTCAGGCCTTGGTCGAGGAAGCAATGCCCCAAGATAGAACCCAAGACCGAATGGAGGACATCCGCAAGGAAACCATGGACAACAGAATTTTACTCGTGGCAACGTGAACCATGTCTCTACGGAGGATGGCCAACAAGTGGATGACGTGGTGATATGTATGTTTCTTGCAAACTCCAACCCAGTGACTATGTTATTTGATTCTGGAGCATCGCATTCATTGATTGCATCAAAATATGGCGCCAAGTATAGTTTTCCTATATCTCATATGAAGTTTACTCTATTGGTTAAGTCTTCTAGAGGAGAGATGAGGACAAATATAGTATGTCCAAAAGTAAGCCTTAGAATAAGGGGGGGGGGGGGGTAGACTTCTTTGCCAACCACATTGTCTTGGATTCTCAAGGATTGGACATTATACTCGGTATGGACTAGTTCAGGAAGCACAATGGAGTCATTGAATGTGCCACAAAGACGGTGAAGTTGACCAATGAGGAATGAATCACCGTAGAATTTGAAGCATCTCAACATGCACCGAAGCAATTGGAGCTGAACCACATGAATGGTGCCACAATTGAGGAGATCCCAGTGGTGCATGAATTTTCGGATGTGTTCCCGAATGAGTTACCAGGTATTCCATCCGATCGAGAAATTGAGTTTGTTATTGATTTAATACTTGGAACTGCACCTATAGCTAAGAGGTCGTATAGGATGCCTCCTTAGGAGTTAGCGGAGCTCAAGAAGCAGATTCAAGAGCAACTAGAGAAAGGTTTTATCTGCCCCAGCTTTTCACCTAGAGGAGCGCCTGTTCTTTTTGTAGATAAGAAGGATGGATCAGAAAGGATGTGTGTGGATTACCGAGCTCTCAATGAGGTGACCATGAAGAACAAGTATACTTTGCCCCGCATAGAGGATTTGTTTGATCAGATGAAGGGTGCTTGTGTCTGCTATAAGATTGATTTGAGGTCGAGATACTTTCAAATCAAGAGTAGAACCATCGGACATACCCAAGACAACTTTTAGGACATGGTATGGATCTTATGAGTACACCGTAATGTCCTTTGGATTGACAAATGCACCTGCCTTTTTTATGTACCTCATGAATAAGGTCTTCATGGAGTACTTGGATAAGTTCGTCGTGGTTTTTATTGATGATATCATGATCTACTCGAAGGATGAGAAGGAGCATGAGGAACACTTTAGGCTTACGTTGCAGAAATTGAGGGAGCATCAATTGTATGCCAAGTTCATCAAGTGTCAGTTTTGGTTAAGGGAAGTGTCATTTTTGGGTCATATCATCTCATGAGGAGGAGTATCAGTTGACTCAGGAAAAGTGAGGGACATGTTGTAATGTTAATCCCCACAAAATGTGAAGGAGATCCGGAGTTTTCTTGGGATGGCTGGATATTACCGTAGATTCATCAAGGACATTTCCAAGATAGCCAAGCTAATGACAGGGCTGCTAATGAAGGGGAAAGCATTTCAATGGACTTAAGCTTGTCAAAAAAATTTTGAGGAGTTGAAGAAGAGGTTAACTACAACCCCAGTCTTAATATTGCTGGACGTGAGCAAGAGTTTTGATATTTATTGCGATGCATCAAGACAAGGACTCGGATGCGTGCTTATGCAAGAAGGTCAAGTGGTTACATATGCATCAGGACAATTGAAGAAACATGAGCAGAATTACCCAACACATGATTTGGAACTTGCAGCCGTGGTACACGCATCAAAGATTTGGAGACATTATATTCTTCAACAGAGGTGTGAAATTTATACGGATCATAAGAGTCTCAAGTATATTTTCATACAAACGGACTTGAATTTGAGGCAACGAAGATGGTTGGAGCTCATCAAGGATTATGATATGGGAATCAACTATCATCCAGGAAAGGCTAATGTAGTGGCCGATGCTTTGAGTAGGAAAGGAGTAAGTCACCAACTCACGGTTCGAGAGCCGCCACCCATGTTATACAAGGAGTTTGAACGGTTGTACCTTTGATTTGTTAATGAGATGGGGATAATGGAGTTAAATCCGGCCTTGGAGCAAGAAATTCGGGAAGGGCAGGTCAACGATGAGGAGATTCAAGAAATCAAGGAAAGGGCCCACAAGGGAATATAATTCAGATTTGATGACGATGAACGTGGTACCTTATGGCTTGGAAAAAGGATGGTCGTGCCTAATGTGAAGCATATTCGGGAGACGATATTAAAAGAGGCACATGACTCGCCATACTCAATTCACCACGGTTGTACAAAGATGTACAAGGACTTGAAGACATGTTATTGGTGGGCCAACATGAAAAAGGACATAGGTAAACATGTAACGTTGTGTGATGTGTGCCAGCGAGTCAAGGCGGAACATCAAAGGCCAGCTGGATTATTGCAGCCATTAAGATTTCCGGAATGGAAGTGGAACTACGGGAAATGGGCAATCAGACGTCGGTTCCAAAAAGGACCGTCGGGGCCGACGGATTTAAAATCACAAAAGCATATGTTTTTGGGACCTGATGTACATAATTTTATGAGTGTCGGCCAGCCGACGTATTTACTTAAATATGTCGGTTGCAGCACACTGACCGACAGTCTTTATGTTAAAGTCGTCGGTCAGTTGTCAGAAACCGACGGCTTTATTAAGGCCATCAGATGGCGAGGTCCGACCGACGGTTTTAATGCGGGCCCAAGAAGCGGTGGAGATGGGACCCGTTGTTGGAGGGTTATGGCCGTCAGTTCCTTGTAGAGGACAGACGATGATAAGTTATTGGCGTCTTTTTTGGACACTGACGGCCATAAGTGGGCCCGATTGACGCGGCGCGTTAACCCTAACTCCCTCTCGCAGCTTCTCACTTCCCGCCCGTGTGCGCCCGCCATTCCTAACCCGCCGCCCGTGCGCCGTGCCCTACCGCCTCCGCCCGTTCTGCGCGCAGCTGCTCTCCGGCTCTGTGCCCGCCCGTCCAGCGGCCGCCCTCCACCCGCTCCCGGCCCTGCCGCCCTCTGACCCCCACGCCCGCCCATCAGGCAGCCGCCCGTTCGGCCCCCGCGCCCGCCCGTCCGTCCGCCGCCCTCCGGCCCCCGCTCCTGCCCGTCCGACGGCTGCCATCCGCCTGCCTGACGCCACTGCCTGCCTTAACTCCATCCGCACGCCGTCCTGTGGACCTCCGACCCCTCGGCACCTGCCCGCCGCCCGATCCCCCGAAACCCGCCGCTCCGGCTTCAACAACAGAGAATCAAGTTATAATCTAACTTGGATCAAATAATAATCGTATAGTAAGAAAGAAATGACTCTTGAGAATTGTAGAAGCATTAGTTTTATTTTTAGCTATTAAGTAGAATTTCTAATGTCTATTTCAAGCTATTAGTTGTATTTGTAGCTATTTATTAATTGAATTTTTAATGTATGTTTCTAGCTATTAGTTGCATTTGTAGCTATTATTTAGTTGAATTTCTAATATATGTTTCTAGCTATTAGTTGCATTTCTAGATATTGATTAGTTGAATTTCCATTATATGTTTGTAGTCATTAGTTGCATTTCTGGCTATTAATTGAGTTCAAATGTATGTTTTAAATGTATGTTAACATACATTTTTAGATATTAGTGATATCATAATTGATTGATTCTTTTCTTTCTAGACTCTTACTACAAAATTGCGGTTATTTTTAGTGTGTTATGATCAATAGGTAATGTAGAGTGAGTCTCCGTGTTGTCGTCCATAAAAGAACGATACATCTTATATATAGTTATATGGTTTGTGTGTATTATCTATTAGATTTTTTACATTTTATGCTTTGAAGGTATAAGCTAAAATGAGTGACGGTCATAAAGCGATGTATGATGGTTGGAGTCCAAGTGGTGCACACACTATGGAATGGGCTCGTATCGCGAATGTTTTCATCAATCAAGCCTTTGCTAGTGGTGCTCATCTTGCGAAGTGTCCGTGTAGCAAGTGTTGGAATCGTCGACATCTATATAAGGATGAAATTGAGTTGCACCTCTGCAAGCATGGTTTTATGCCTGACTATCTAGTATGGCACGAGCATGGGGAGATGGTTCATGACAATCAGTCGGACAGAAATGAGGATGATGATCGGATGGATGAGATGTTAGTGGACATTGGTAGAGAGTACGAAGATGGGTCAATGTGGGATGAGGTGAAGGAGTTTTACGACCAACTTGCCACCTCAGGTGAAAAAAAGCATGAGAGCATCAATGTGAGCGTTCTGCAGGCAGTGACACAACTTATGGCATTGAAGTCCAAGTTCAATTTCGCAAACAATTGGTATAATGGTATCTTGAAGCTGATTGGTGATCTCCTTTCATCTGGGCATAAGATGTCGGAAGACATATACCACTCTAAGAAGATTTTGAGTGATCTTGGCATGAACTATAATAAGATTGATGCGTGCGATAATAATTGCATGTTGTTTTGGAAGGAACACATTAACGATACCCATTGCATGCATTGCAATGCATCTATATATGTCAATGTTCTGAATGATGATGGAGAGGAAACAACTACAAAAGTACCAATTAAACAACTTCAGTACATGCCACTCACAACAAGGCTCAAACGGTTGTTCTTGTCCCAAGAAGCAGCGAAACAAATGAGGTGACATTCTGAAGGGATACGTGAGAGCGATCACGAAGATATTATGACGCATCCTTCTAATGGCGCGGCATGTCAAGCTCTAGACTGTTTTGATCCGGAGTTTGCAAGAGATCCCAGAAATGTCCGTCTTGGGTTGTCAACAGATGGTTTCACTCCTTTCAGCACCAGTAGCAGTCCATACTCCTATTGGCCTGTATTTATCATGCCATACAATCTTCCTCCTAGCATGTGCATGAAAGAAGGATACATATTTCTCACGGCTATCATTCCTGGCCCTAAACATCGTGGGAAGAAAATCAATGTATTTATGCAGCCGTTGATTGAAGAGTTGAAAGAGCTATGGCATGGTGTAAAGGCATATGACAATCATTTGAAATGTGAATCTACCTTACGTGCCGTGTACTTATGGTCGATCCATGATTTGTTGGCATATGGCATTTGGGTTGGTAGCTGTGTTCATGGACAATTCTGTTGTCCCATATATATGGCTTACACCGATGCTATCAGGTTAAAGAATGGAAAAATGTCAGCTTCTTTGATTGTCATTGACAATTCCTTCCTTCAAACAATCCTTTCAGGAGTGATACACAATCATTTCATAAAGGCAAAATGGTAAGAAAAGGTTTGTCTCGTCGATTGACAAGTGAACAAAAAATGGCATGGCATGCAAAGTTAAAATAGTCCGCTGAAGGTGGTTTCGAAGGGTTATAGAACACAACAGGACTTAAATTTCTTTTCTTTGGGAGCTACCATATGCAAAGATGTTGATTTTACCGCACAACATAGATTTGATGCACCAGGAGCATAATGTGGCTGAAAGCATCATAAGCAGGTGTTTTGATTTCACCAGTCAAACCAAAGATAATATGAATGCGGAGAAATACTTAGCTGATCTTTGCGATCGTCCTGGCCTTGAGATTGTAACTAATTCAAGTGGAAATGATAGTAGGCCACGAGCTCCTTACTGTGTCAAGCCAGAAGAAAGGAGGCAAATACTTACTTGGGTGAAGACATTGAAGCTTCAGGACTGCTATGCAGCTGACATAAAATGATGTGTTAACCTTAGTACTGGTAAACTAAATGGGTTGAAGAGTCATGATTACCATATTATGATGGAGAGACTTGTGTCCGTAATGTTCCGTGGCTACTTCAAACCTGATTTGTGGAAGATATTTGCTGAACTCAGTTACTTTTATAGGCAGATATGCACTAAAGAAGTGTCAAAGAAGATGATGCGACAGTGGGAGAAAGAAATCGTCGTGCTTGTATGTAAGATGGAAAAAGTCTTTCCACCTGGTTTTATGAAAATTATGCAACACTTGCTGGTGCATTTACCTTATGAAGCATTGGTAGCGGGTCCTGCACAGTCCAGGTGGATGTATAGTCAATAAAGGGAATTAAAAAAACTTAGAGCTACGGTACACAACAAGGCAATAGTTGAGGGGTGTATTGCAGAGGCATTTGCAGCTAAAGAGATTACAAATTTTCTATAAAATATTTCTCACATGCCAGCAATGTGAGTGCATCTAAGACACGATATCATGATGTAGAAGAGCAACATATGACTGAGCTTAAGATTTTTAATTAGAAGGGTAAAGGTGTTGGAGCTGCCAATTCTCATCATATTTCAGAGCAAGAGGGGAACTACACCATGCATTACATGTTTTTCAACATTGAGGAAGTGTTACCATATTTTGAAATATTTGACAAGTTGTATTGGACATCTTCTCGAAGACCTACACAAAGTCAATTGAATAAGACGCGACAGTATGGCATAAATGGTGGGCTATGCTTTGTGGCATGGTTCCGTGAACATGTAATGGTACTATCCGTTTTTGTCTTCAATTATAGTTCACATGCTTGTCGTAAGATGCTAACTTTGTCTAATTATGTAGTGTATGCAAGATCGAAATATCTTAGATGACTTGCGACAGATTTCACATGGTCAACTGAAAGCAAGAGAATTTAGCCGATACGATATCAACAGATACAGTTTTCGTACGGCAAGTTTAGAAGCAAGCCGCCCACACGCAGCAACATCAAACAGTGGAGTAATGATAACGGCAGCGGAGGGTAGTGGAGAAGTCAATGCTTACTAAGGTGTTCTTCAAAAAATAATCGAGTACACATTTGGCGGTCCGAAAGAACTGAAGCTTGTGATTTTCTACTGTCAATGGTTTGATCCAATCAGGCACGCGAGTCAATGATTTTGGAATGGTGGAGGTTATCCACAACTCGTGGTACATAGCTCATAACAACAATGTTGTACTTGCCCATCAAGTGGAACAAGCGTACTATTTAAGTTATCCTTATCCAAGTTTCAAAAATTGGTGAGTTGTATACAAAGTTAATCTTGAAGTGGAGCATCGCCATTATGATGGATACATAGAGAATCAGGAAGATGATGATGGTGGTGTCTATCAAGATGAAATCGATGAAGTAGAAGATTTTAGGATATCTAGCGGGACGGGACTAGCAGAGATAGCTAGTGGTACTTTTGAGTTAATGTTTGAAGAACATACTGGCATTTCGAGGAAACGTATTCGACAGTCACAAAGGATAATTAAAAAACAGAAAAGGATTATTGACAATCAAGAAGAATTTGATCAAGACAGTGAAGAAGGAGAAGAGTTTGAAGAAAAGATAGAAGAACAAGATACATGTGAACATCTTCAAGCATGTGTGGTAGAAGAAGATTTTGATGCTGATGATTTTTTCTTCTTATTGTATGCATTCTGTTAGATTTTGATTCTTATTGTACGCATTAAGTTCAATTTTGATTCTTATTGTACGAATTATATTTGATTTTGATTCTTATTGTACGCATTTTGGGTATATTTATTATTCATCATTTGTCTTGTGTAACTAAACATTATTTTGAAATTTATGCAGATGTTCAAGCATATCAAACTTGGCAGGAAAAAGCGCAGTGGTAGTTCGGACCACACTAGTAGTTCTGAGCACACAAGCTTGTTTCAGGTACTTGTTTATTTTTAAATACATATTAGTATTATAATTAACTATCTAATATTTTTACATGTTTATTTTTATTTGTCGGGCACAAGCGTAAGTGTGGATAGGCAGAGGCAGCTCATGCGGTGTGCCGCAGAGTTAATGCCCTCACGACAGCCAGAGCCCTCACGAGAGCCAGAGTCTAGTCTAGCTCAGGACTTGCATGAGGAGGAGATAGATATTGTGAGACAGTCGTCAGAGCAGGGAGGAGACTCAAGTTCAGACACGAGAGACCGGACGTTTGCAGTGGTCTTTGGGTGGTCCTCCTCTGAGGGTGGTGATGAGGGGGACGACGAGGGCAGCGATGACCAAGAGGGGGGGATCCCGAGCAATATAGGAGGTTGGCAAGACTTGCGAAGCTAGCTAAGGAAGGTCAGCCGCCCGCTCGATGCCCTTTCAGGTACTATTTCGAATTAATTGATAAGCTATCTTTTATGTTTGTTTACTGTTAACTAATTAACTAATATTGTTTGAACAGGCTACGAAGGCACCTTTTATGTACTCCAAGCAAAAGCTTGGATGAGCGGATAGTTATAAAGCCGAAGGGTACTAGGTGCTGGGTCGAGGTTAATTGGAGTGGCAGGGGGCATTGACGAGTAATTAACACGGAGTTGGGAAACACCATCCGATTTTGCTTTCCCGGGATGGTTGTGTTGGATGGTCAAAGAATTGCCGCGCATAGATGGGATCACTATGCACTGAAATAGTATGCCTTTGCGGGTACTTGTCAGAATAGAGTTTGGGATATGCTTTGGGTAAGTGTATTCATAGTCCTTCAATTATATTACATCTTGTTCTAATTGACATTAATTGTTGTTTGTATCGCAGGGTGTGTTTCGTTTGCGGGAAGGTGAGAGTGAAGCATATGCAAGAGCGGTTTTCCATGAGTCAGCAAAAAGGCGCACAAAGGACTCCTTCTCTGATGCTCGATCAAAGTTGTGATTGTGTACTACAAGACTAAGTTGTTGACACGCATATCAAAAAATGAAGCAGCCAAGTTACATCTAACTAAGGAAGAGTACATGAATAGAAATGTCGATTGGATATGTGTGAATCCGAAAGCTTGGGAATGGTTAAGTGAGTACTAGGCATCGGATGAGTTCAAGTTAGTTTCAAATAGAAACCGAAAAAACCGGAAGAGCGAGCCTGGAAAGCATTACTATGGGCCGGATGGACATGCGCGGATGGAACAAAGAATGGTATGAACTATTATAATCAAACTTAGATTGCTTCAAATAATTGTATTGACTAAACTTTGAATTTTGGTATTGTAGCATGCTGAAACTGGTATCGCTCCTAGTTTTTTTAGGTTTACCTTAAGGGTCATAGAGGTCCATACCCAAATTGCCCGGAGCAATTGTGTGATGAGGCAGCAACTCAAAAAGTGGTAAGTATGATCTATCCAAGTCATTTTACCTTTTATTACATCTACGCATGAACTCATTGTATCCTCGCGGGCGAAATATGTTGAGTGCTTCAGGAAAAATCATGGAGATGAGGCGGATTTTGTAAGAGCGCCGTTGTATGTGGGTGCGGTGTACGAAGCCGATGGAGGTGTACTGCATGGGAGGTATGTGTAAAGATAATGATGTTTCTAAGTTAATGCTTGTCGATTCATCGCACTTGTATCTTTTGTAGACTTGGATTGCGCGACGGGTATGTGGAGCGTGAGGCCTATGTTAGGTGATGGCACTCCAGTGCTAGTTCTTGTAGGTCCCAGTCTACTATGGAGACAGATGCATTAAGAGAAGAGTTGAGACGCACTCAGGATGAGATGCAGACCCAGTTGCAACAGCAACAACAGCAGCACCAGACAGAGATGTAGATGCAGATGCAGCAACATATACAACAACAGGTGCAGCAACAGATGTGGTATTTGTATATGGCACATGTATCTTAACAATTGACCTATTTATTCGGTTTTAAAATGTTTCACTTAAGTTCTCACAAATAATTTACTAGATGCAGTTTTTGGGTAACGGTGGCACTGGTACTCCGTTCGGCACACCACAACCACCTCAGTTTGACATGATGTCGCAGGTATACTTGTTGTATTATTCAAGTTACAATACTTTTTACTATGTGTCAAATTAACATAACTGAGTATCTTTACTTGATGTAGTTCTTCGCTCAAGGTGGTATGCCTCGTCCAATCCAGCCATGACAACATATTGGCTCCTCGTCACAGGTATCAACGCATGTCTTATATATTACTTTAGTTATAACACAAAATACAAATCATATGTGTAACAGGGTTCTCAGAGTGGTCAAGCATTTGTTCTACAACCTCAGGGATTTATGTCGTTGTTGGCTCCTGGATTGCAGTCGTATCCAGGTGTTCTACCACTGATGCCCATTCATCCGAGACAGACTAACCCATCAACAACTCTGGCCGCAGCGGTATGACTTCTAAATCGTTGTTTCCCATAAAAACATATGTTAGTTTGAATAATACTTAGCGACTTTGAGTCAAATTAGCATATTTGTGAGTTCTGAAACAAATAAGTCAATTAGCACATTTTAGACAGATTAAGACACTCGAATTATAAGTATAAATGCAAAGTGTAACTTGTATTTGTTTCTTGCAGGGTTCCGATCATTTGCAAGGTTGTGATGATGATTTTCTGAATTTGAACGAGGGAGGTGCGAGTGGCGGAAGTTCCAATAACAATGTGTGAATGTCATTTTCATTGCCACTTTGTGAACTTTATGTGAACATGTGACCTTTGTTTTCATTCCTATTTTGTGTTGAACTGATGGTGCTCGTTTATATGCATATGTGTGAACTTGTGATGTGGTTTATATATGTGTGAAATATAGAACTTGTGCTGTAAATGTTGATGAATTGTTGTGAATTTTTGAACTTGTGCTGCTGTAACTTGTGAAGGTCACTGGAGCTACGGCTCTGGCCTGGAGGCTACCCAGCCGGGCGCAGAGGAAAACTAACGGATATTTAAAAAAACCACTGTAGGCGTCGGTTTAGATCCGAGCCGACGGTGTTATGGGGGTTAAAGGCACCAGCTAGGGCCCCAGGCCAACGTTCTTATCCGCCTTAAAGGCATCGGCCAATCGCCTGGTCGACGTTCTTATTCGCCTTAAAGGCGTCGGCTTGGGCCCTAGGCCAATGCTCTTACGCGCCATAAAGGCATTGGGTGCGAGACCGACGTCTTTAGACACTAAATGCGTATGTGCTACAAACCGATGACTATAGGCCATAAAGGCATCGGCCCCGGCGTCCATACCATTTAAAAATGTCGAATCTGGGTCGTCGGCCATAAATGTCAATTAACCGATGTATATACATTAAGGGCGTCAGTTTCTTTAGGTTACCGACGCCTATATGGCCGACAGCCTTTTGCCCGATTCCTATAGTGTGGGAAGAAATCGAGATGGACTTTATAGTTCATTTACCGCGTACCCAGTCCAGTTATGACTCAATTTGGGTTATTGTGGATAGGTTAACCATGTCAACTCATTTTATCCCTGTCAAGACCACCTATACCACCGCGAGGCTTGTAGAGCTATATATGGAGCATATTGTGTGTCGACATGGAGTACCAAAGAAGATAGTGTCGGATAGAGGTTCTCAATTTACCTCCAGGTTTTGGCAAAAATTACATGAAGCATTGGGTACAAGGTTGAATTTCAGCTCAACATATTACCCTCAAACGGATGGACCAACTGAGAGGACCAATCAGATTCTTGAGGACATGTTAAGAGCTTGTGCCTTGAAGCATGGAAAAAGTTGGGACAAGAGCTTGCCATACGCAGAATTTTCATATAATAATAGTTACCAAGCAAGCTTGAAAATGTCGCCTTATGAATCACTATACGGGAGAAAGTGTAGGACGCCTTTGTTCTGGAATGAGACAGGAGAGAACCAAGTGTTTGGACCTGACATGCTGCAGGAATTTGAGAAACAAGTCTAGATTATTTGTGAAAACTTGAGGGCTGCTCAATCAGGGCAAAAAGGCTATGTAGATAATAGGAGAAGGAAACTAGCCTTTGAAGTGGGAGATTTTGTATACCTCAAGGTGTCACCAATGAGATGTCATAAGCGGTTTAACATAAGAGGCAAGCTAGCACCTCAATACATTGGACCATTCAGGATTTTGGACAAAAGAGGAGAAGTAGCAAATATGTTGGAGATGCCAGCTCATCTATCAGATGTACATGATGTGTTTCATGTTTCCTAGCTTAAGAAGTGCTTGAGGGTACCGAAAGAACAAGTTCCATTCGAAGAATTGAAATTAGAGGTAGATTTGACTTATGCCGAGCAACCGGTCAAAATCTTGGAAACCAAGGAGAGGGTCACAAGAAACAAGGTCATCAAATGGTGTAAAGTTCAATGGAAGCATCACACAAAATCAGAGGCAACTTAGGAGTTGGAGGATGATCTCAAGAAGGATTTTCCCCATCTCTTCTCTTCCGCGTCCAATCTTGAGGGCGAGATTCATTTTAAGTGGGGTAGGTTTGTAACACCCTCATTTTCATGCATCTTGCATTGCATAAGTTCATATACATTTTTAACATTAATGCACATAAAAAGAAACAAGTTTAAAATGAAATTTTAGTAAAACTGCACTCAGAAGTTCTGGGAAGTGCGGACTAGTCCATTTTCTATGCAGACTAGTCCGATTTCTCTCTGATCTCCTTCGGACTTGTCTGTTTTTCCTGCGGACTAGTCTATTTTTCTCTCTGTAAAGTTTCGGACTTGTCTGGTCCATTGCGGGCTAGTCCGATATTCCCATTCCTTGGAAATTTTGCTAAGTCCCTGGACTTGTCCGAAATTGTCCGGTATTCCAGCGGACTTGTCTGTTTTCCCTTTGACTAAAATCGAACTTGTCTGGTTTTGGCTAGACTTGTCTGATTTTCCTCTGACCAAGTTCGGACTTGTCCGATATATTCCGGACTTGTACCTTTTTGCCTCTGTCAATCATCGGACTAGTCTGGCCCTTTTCAGACTTGTCTAGTAAATCACGATTCTGAATTGATCTTTTGTTTCACAATGTGTTTTTGGGTTTTACCTTAAGTGGGCCTAAGGACCTCGTGTCTAACTCTTTTTGGAGCCCATGTGGGACCCCACACCGGCCTCCACCCATCCCAAACTCTAAATCCATCAAACCCTAGCCCTCCACTTCTATATAAACAACCCCACCCCTTGACTTTACATCCTTTTGCCTCAATTGAAAGACCACAAACCCTAGTTTGTGGGTAGCCACCACCAAGGAGGAAGAAGGAGATCCCAAGGAAGAAGAAGAAGAGGAGGAAATGAAAGAGGATCAAGATCTCCATCAAGTTTTCGTTCTTCATCAACAATTCACCTTGAAGTTCTTCATCAACCCAAGATCGCCAAGATCCAAGTGTTGCCTCCAAAACCCTTGATACATTGGAGTCCTAAACACCTGGTATACCTTCGACTCTCTATTTCTCATGTGAATTCAACCCCGTTTCTTAAAATTCACGTCGATCTAGAAAACCCTAGTTTGCTATTCCTGCGACGGGCGGAAGAGTCCGGTCCCAAGCGGATTAGTCCAATTTTGCGATCTGTTTTCAGCTGAATTAATTCTAAATTGTTTCGAATCAATTCCAAACCTATATAAACTTGTTAATAATTATTAGAACTAGTTAATAAACATCATTAACAACTCATTCACAATTTTTACTTCACAATTGCATTAATCATGCATGTCATGACATATTGAGTAATATATGTGCACTTATTGATTGTGTTTCTTGTCTTGTATGTTTATTGCGTGGTTTAGATGAATTTGCGCTAGAGAGTGCTGCGGAGGACCTCCAGCACCAGGAGTTTGAAGTCTTTGATCCAAATCCAGCCCCAGAGCAAGGCAAGTGTCCTTGAACATATTGATCCTGTTTCTAAAATAAATGTTTCGTTTGCAAAACTGCATGCTTGTGTCAATTTGATGGGAATCCTATGATAGGAAGTTTACTAGTTTTGTTTAACCACCCTTGTCACCTAGAATATATGGTAGAGAGTCGGGAAGGGCTTTTTACCTTTGCTTCACTTAATTAATTGGGATGGGAAAAACAGCTATACCATTTAATTATGAATTAATGAGATTATTGTTAATATGAACTGGTTAATATGACATGGTAATGGGAGATCTAAGCAAGCATGGTATGTGGATGGGTTGGATATTGAATGTAGGCCTAGAGGGGGGGTGAATATGCCTTCTTGAATTTTCTCGGTTCCTGTAACACTCAACAACAAAGTCAATACCAAAGATATCGGACTAGTCCGGTAAAGTGCGGACTAGTCCGGTTTTCACGGGCTAAGTTGATCAAGTTCAGTCAATTTGATTGATTCGTTAATGTTTGCAGTGGAAATATAAACTTGAATGATAGTTTAATAGTTGTATGTCAAATTCTATTACAATTAAGGCTCTTGTTCAACAATTAAACTCAAATTGAACAAAGTGAATCAAACCCTAGATTAAGTTGATCAATTAAGATGAAGAACGCAAAAGGACAAGACACACGATTTATCCCGTGGTTCGGCTACCACGAAGGCAACCTACGTCCATGTTGAGGAGCCCACAAAAGGACCGGGTCTTCTCCAACCCTTCCCTCGTCGGATTGCCACGAAGGTCAATCCTCTTCCACTAATCACAAAGGGTAAATAACCAAGTTGAAGTGGCGTTCTCACACGTTGAGAGCTCCCTTGATTACAACTTACAAAGCCACCAATAACACACTTGAAAATTACAAATTGAAACGCAAGAGTGTGTTAGAGAATCAAACCAAGAGCTCAATGATGTGTGCCAAGTGTCTCTCCAATGATCTAGAAGTGATCTTCAATAGATTGATCGATTTTGCACTTAATTTCGTGGAGAGAGGTGGTTTTTGAGTCTCTTGGGAGGTGTGACGGCGCTAGGGTTCGAGAGGTTGTAAAAGTGGGCCGTGCACCTCTATTTATATGGGGTTTCTAAAAGTGACCGTTAGGGTTCAGAAAGATCGGACTAGTCCGTGGTGGTCACCGGACTAGTCTGGTGTGCTGTGTGTAGCAAACCCTAAGTGTCCAGGAATATCGGACTAGTCCGGTTGAAAACGGACTTGTCCGATTTCACTACTGGAAATCTTCGGACTAGTCCGATTGCCATCGGACTTGTACGGACATATGAAACCCTAAGTGTTTAGGATGACAAGTCCGCACTTGGAGGACTTGTCCGATTTAGATCAGTGTGTATATCGGACTAGTCCATGTAGACACCGGACTTGTCCGAAGTGGATCAGAAAGAATATCGGACTAGTCCGGATCACAACGGACTTGTCCGATTTTGTGTGACTTGTGCATTGTGTTGATGACTAGTCCGCATTGGGGAGGACTAGTCCGAAGTGGATCAGAAAGATATCGGACTAGTCCGGTGGATACCGGACTTGTCCGATCTAGTGTAGAAAGTGATATCGGACTAGTCCGGCTGATATCGGACTAGTCCGGTCCTGTATAACTTTTTGCATTGTGTGTGTGTGCTTGAAAGTGATTGAGCTCTTGGGTGTGTTTCATTAACACACTCCATACATAATAATCTACTATTTTCTTCTCCTTGAGCTCAAATTCACTTTGCTTCTCATTTCCCTTCTTTTTGGCATTTTGCTCATTTTTCATTATTTGCCTGCATTCATCTCAACAAAAGGATTAGGATCCCAATTGCTTGTCATAAATCATCCAAAACCCACAAGGGAGTCCTAGATGCACTTTCAATCTCCCCCTTTTTGGTGATTGATGACAACCAATTGAGATTTCACAAAATAAGGAAAAAAATGAGATTTTCATAAAGTATGCACATATGACTCAAAAATACATCAAGCAACAAGAGAATTATCCATATGTGCATTCTTTATGGTGGGATGCATACTAAGTGCATGAATACATTGAGAATGACAGAATTTACATTAATCAACCAATACCAAGTGCATATGACATTCCAGGAGCAAAAATGCAGTTTTCATCACATACTCGCAAATAAATTGAGCAATTCATCACAAGACCAAACTTAATATGAAAATAGTGTTAAACTATTACAATCACAAATAAAAGTACAGAGAAGGCTCTCTCCTCGCATCCTATTACAGCTAAAGCTAAGACTTGAGTCCCCCTCAATCTCTCCCCCTTTGGCATCAAGACACCAAAAAGAGAGAGAGGAAGGTCCTAGGTTCTTCACTCTTCGTTGTCTGTCCTCTCGTCATCTTCTTCATCTTCTTCGCCCTCCGCTTGACGAGGAGGAGAGGGAGGAGGAGATTAGGGTTTGGTGGCGGCTAGGGTTATGGACACGAAAAATCGGACAAGTCCGGACATGACCGGACTAGTCCGAAATCATCCAGAGACCTATATCGGACTAGTCCGTGGTCTATCGGACTAGTCCGGCCTAACCGCACTACAGGAAAGGCGATCATTTGCGACGGCTGTATTTATTTGCGACGGCCGGCCGTCGCAAATAGAGTAAATTGCGACGGCCCGCCTCTGGCCGTCGCAAATAAGTGGACCGTCGCAAATAAGGACTTATTTGCGACGGCCTTTGGACTGGCCGTCGCAAATAAGAACTTATTTGCGACGGCCAACCCTAAGACCGTCGCAAATAAATGTGCCGTCGCAAATAGATATTTATTTGCGACGGCCGTCGTACGGGCCGTCGCAAATAGGCTTTAATTGCGACGGCCGTAACTTGAGGCCGTCGCAATTAAGGAAGCCGTCGCAAATTAAGTCCTATACCGGGACAATCCGGCCCCGACTCTTTCATTCTCCCTTCTACCCCGCCGCCTACCGCGTCGCCGCCGCCCTGCCGCGCCCCCGCCGCCGCGCCCCCGCCGCCGCGCCCCCGCCGCCACGCCCCCGCCGCCGCGCCTCCGGCCCGCCGCCCCCGGCCCGCCGCCCCCGGCCCGCCGTCGCCACCGGCGTCGTCGCCCGTCGCGCCGCCCGGCAGCCGCGACCGCGAAGGCCCGACCGGACCGCCGGCCCCCGGCCTTCGACGCCTCCGCCGGCCCGCCGCGCCACCGGCGTCGCCGCCGCCGGCCCGGACCGCCACGCCCCGCCCCGACGCCTTCGGTTCACTGCGCCCCCGACCCCTCAGTATGATTCCCCCTATTTTTGTCTATTTTTTTTCGATATTGCAAGCAATTTTGTTAATTGGATGATTAGCTAGCAATTGCAATCACGTGGATCATTGCAATTTCGTTAATTGGATGTCCGGTTTGAGATGAGAATTGAATGGGCGCCGCTCCATAGTTCTCCAAATGGGCTGGGCCTATTGGGCGGCCCGAGGCCCGGCACGAAAAAGCAAGGCCCGAGCACGAGCCCGACCCGAGCCGAATAGTGCCGGGCCGGCCCGGGCACGATAGTCGGGCCGTGCTTGGGCCGGCCTCCCAGCACGTTGGGCCAGCCCGAACCCGGCACGATTTTTGAGTCGGCCCGTCGTGGCCCGATATTTTTACAGGTCCATTTCTAATCGTTGGATCTAATAATAGATGGACATATAAATACAGCTTCTTTCTCAAACCCTAGCAGCCTCTCACTCCACCAATCCCAACCGTAGCCGCCAGCTACCCACTCGGTCGCCCCCGCCAGCCACCCGACCTCTCCCCCGACAGCCTCGTGCCCCCGCCGGCCGCGCGCCCCCGCCGGCCGCACGCCCGCCGGCCGCGTGCCCCCGCCGGCCGCACTCCCGCCGGCCTCGCGCGTCGCGCCTCCGCCGACGGCGCGCGCCCGCCAGCCTCGCGCCCCCCGCCAGCCTCGTGCCTCCCGGCCTCGCGCCCCGCCGGCCGTGCACCCGCCGGCCCTGCACCCGACGGTCTCGCCCCCGCCTCCGTTGGCCGCCGCCCGCCGGCCTACCTCCGTCCGCTCGGGCCACCGTGCCGCTGTGCCCGTCGTGCCGCCGTGCTGGCACGGCACGAAAAGGCGGCCTCCGTGCCGTGCCTGGGCCGCATGGTGAGCACGGCGACACGGCCCGGCACGGCACGGAAGACGAACCGGGCCAGGTCGTGCTGGGCCCCATCGTGCCGGGCCATATCGGGCCCGTGCCGGGCCCGTGCCGGGCGGCCCATTTGGGGAACTATACGCCGCTCCAATGAGACGGTTCAGCCGTTCAGCTTCCTACCGCGATTGGGCGTCGATAGATGCATGTGGATCCCTCCTGCCGTGACGAATGCCTACCGTGTTGTGATGCGCTTATGCTGCACGCGCGCGGGAGTAGGCGCAAAGATCGAGAGTTGAACTCCCCGACCCGGCCTCCCCTCCTCCCCGACCCCCTCCCCCTAGCTCCCCCTAGCTCCTCCCCGACCCCCTCACCCTCCCTGACCGCCGGCCCGGCGCCGATCGTCTCCCTCAGCAACGTAGACGACTAGATGACATGACATAGATATCTTGCAGCCCTTCCCGGCCGATGCCACCACCGCACCGCTGCCTCCCCCTCCCCCTCCCCTCCACGGCGAGCGCCGCCCCCCTTCCCCTCCCCTCCCCAACCCTCCCCGACCCCCTCCCCCTCACCCTCCCTGACCGCCGGCCCGGACCCGGAGCGCCGCCCCGCCATTCCCGGCCGGCCCCGGAGCTTAATTTGCTTATTTTTGCTTAATTTACTTAAATATGCATGAGTGGTTTATTTTATTATGATTAATTAGCTTCATTATGCTTAATTTCCTTATTTTTCCTTAATTTGCTTAAATATGCATTAGTGGTTTATTTTATTATGATTAATTTGCTTAGTTATGCATAATTATGCTTAATTTCCTTATTTTTGCTTAATTTGCTTAAATATGCTTAAGTGGTTTATTTTATTATGATTAATTTGATTAATTATGCATAATTATGCTTAATTTCCTTGTTTTTACTTAATTTGCTTAATTACGCTTAGGTGGTGTATTTAATTATGTTTAATTATGCTTAAATTGCTTAAATTATAGTTACAATTTTAATTTTGATTGCTTGAGTGTTCTAGTACTATATATACATAAATGGGCTTCGGACAGGATTGACAAGGCCCGACAAGGCCCATTTAGTGGTAAGGTAAAGTATGCGAACGACGACGGTGAGGATGGCAAGCACCTGGAGGACCGTCGCTGGAGTAGGGGTATCGAGGAGAGGAGAAGGGGATCGTCGCGGCTGCCGTATCTGGACTCTGGAGCGATGGAATCGTGGAGAAGAGAAAGGAAAATGAGTAGGGTTAGGTCGGGGAGGACTGAAGTGTGGACCGTCGGATATTATCTGACGGCTCACTCGCCTCAGTCCTCCGCCTCCCCCGATGGCTTAGTCCTCCGCCTCCTTCTCTAAGACCAACTTTCCTCTCAATCTTTCTCTAGTTCTTTCCTCTCTCTTAAATGACCTCAAAATGAAAATGAGCAACGTAACCTATAGCAATGTATTACCCGTTTCGGATCGGCACGTCTCACATGCCATTGGCATGTGAGACGTGCAGGTTCGGAATTGTCCCTTTTTGGACAGCCTCGGAGTGACCGAGGGGGCGTGGCTTGTGACGAGATGCGGGTCCGGATTTGGACGAGATTTCGGTGGCGTAACCCTGTTGTTCTCTGCTGCACCATTTTCGGGCGTGCAGTGGAGAACAGCGGGGTTATGCTGCCGAAATTTCGTTCGAATCCGGATCACGCGTCTCGTCATGAGCACGCTCCTTTCGGTCACTCTTGGGTGGGTTTAGGATCTATCTGCCTAGGTTGTAGGGCCGTGACACATAACATAACAATACATTAACGACAATTTCTTTCGCGTTAAACTGCAGAGTCAAACATGGGCGAAGACCGTAGTTGGATGTATACTGGCTGGAAGAGCAGAAATGGTGGTCACTCCGATGAGTGGTTTATCAAGTTAGATCAATTTTTGGATCGAGCATTTTCGTTGTCAACGGAAGATATGGTGCGGTGCCCATGTACAAAATGCCGAAACACTAAGTTTTTGAGAAGATTGGAGCTTTCGTTTCACTTATGTCGAAACGGTTTCACTCCACAATATGAAGTGTGGACCTTCCACGGCGAGACTAATTCTCGAGTCATAGCCGAAGTGGATGAGGATGATGATATAACAGAGGTTGATAGGATGGATGAGATGTTAGAAGCTCTTGAAGTGGAGGATCCTCTTACAAATGAGGCAGAGAAGTTCTTCGAGGAGCTGAAGAAATCACAAGAGCCATTGCATGAACATACGGATGTGACCGTACTTGCTTTCTTGACCAGATTTATGGCAATTAAGTCCAAGTACTTTTTTTCCATCAACTGCTACAATGATCTCATGAAATTGATCTGCGATATCCTTCCACGACCTCACAAAGCGCCACCAGATATGTATCAGTCAAAGATCAAGATATCTGGTCTCGGTATGAAGTATGAGAAAATTGATGTGTGCCCAGACAACTGCATGCTATTCTGGAAAGAGCACGCCAATGAGAAGATGTGCTTGAAATGTGGTAAATCGAGGTATGTCGAAGTTGTTAATGACGATGGCGATAATGTGATGACAGATGTCGCACATAAGCAGCTTCGTTACTTGCCTGTGACACCTCGGTTGAAGCGGATGTTTCTTTCAAAAAGAACCGCAAGACACATGAGATGGCACAAAGAAGGTAAACGTGAGAACAAAGAATTCTTGACGCATCCGTCCGACGGTGATGCATGGAAGGCGCTAGACCGTTTCGATCCAGACTTTTCTCGTGATGCGAGGAATGTTCGCATCGGATTAGCGACAGACGGATTTTCACCGTTCAGTACGAATGCCGCTCCATACTCATGTTGGCCTGTCTTTGTCATTCCGTACAACCTGCCACCTGCTTTTTGTACGAGGAACGAGTTCATGTTTCTCAGCCTCATTGTACCTGGACCTGATCATCCCGGGTCACGTCTCAACGTGATGTTAAAACCGCTGATCGAAGAATTGAAAGTCTTGTGGACAGGAGTCGAAGCGTACGACAGTTACAAGAAGCAGAAATTCAACCTTCGAGCTGCTTATTTGTGGTCCGTCCATGATTTGCCGGCATACGGCATGTTTTCCGGATGGAGCACTCACGGTCGTCTGACGTGTCCGATATGTGCTTCAGACACGGATTGCTTTCGACTAACTCATGGAGGCAAAATATCTTATTTCGATTGTCACAGACGTTGGCTGCCCTCGAATCATATATTTAGGCAGCAGAGGCATGTCTTTCGAAAGAACACTGTTGTCACTAAAGGACCACCGAAGCGTCTCAACGGGTCAGAAATTTCTGATATGTTGGACAAACTGGTGCCTGATGAAGGTCGTCCTGGATATTTCGTAGGTTATGGAGAGGAACACAATTGGACTCACATATGTGGACTTTGGGAGCTACCATATGTGAAGTCGTTGATTCTAATGCACAACATTGATGTCATGCATCAGGAGCGTAATATGAGCGAAAGTATCATAAGCACTTGCATGGATATGCCTGGCAAAACGAAAGACAATTATAAAGCTAGACTAGATTTGGCAGACATTTGTCACCGTCCAACTCTTGAAATCTCTGAAAGTGGTGGAAAGCCACGTGCTTCTTTCTGTCTTCGATCGAAAGAAAAGAAAGAAGTTATGAAATGGATGAAAACTTTGAAATTCCCAGATGGTTACGCAGCTAGCCTGAAACGAGCCGTAAATGTTAACACAGGAAACCTCACTGGGTTGAAGAGTCATGATTATCACATTATAATGGAAAGACTCCTACCTGTTATGTTCCGAGGCTATCTAGATGATGCGGTGTGGAAGGTTTTAGCCGAGCTCAGCTATTTCTATAGACAGCTTTGTGCTAAAGAAATCAAGATCGGGATGATGGATAAGTTAGAGAAGGAGATACCCATACTTTTATGTAAGATGGAAAAAATTTTTCCACCGGGTTTCTTCAATCCAATGCAACATCTGCTTATCCATCTTCCATTCGAAGCTAAAGTTGGCGGTCCTGTGCAATATAGGTGGATGTATCACATTGAAAGAGCGCTACGATATCTGAAACCAATGGTTGGCAACAGGGCAAGGGTGGAAGGGTGCATCGCTGAAGCATATGCTCTTAAAGAAGTTGGATACTTTTCAAGTGTCTACTTTGCGGAAGAAAACAATATCAATACTTCGGCTATGCGGTACAATGTGGACGAAACACCCCCTCTAAGCGACCTTTCCATTTTTCAAACGAGAGGCACCACCGTTGGTAGCTACACGACCTACGTGCTATCCGAACAGGAAAGGACTGTTGCTTTACTCTACATGTACGCAAATATAGAAGGCATGCAGGAATACTTCGAGTAAGTGTTTCTCCTATGTTTATGCTAATCTACATATTTTGCTACACATGTACTCTAAAAGATGTTTTTTCATGTTCAGCGAGTTCCACAGACAATATTGGCCACATAGGCATCAACCTACGGCCAAACAAGTAGAAGCGATGCGAAAGGAAGGAATAAATGGGGGACAGAGTTTTCTATCTTGGTTTCGAGAATATGTAATATTCTCTCGTCTTCTATGTATTATAAATTACTATTATTAAAGAAGTATTATATAATATTCTCTCGTCTTTTATAACAGTGTCGGACTCACAGTGTCCATGAAGATTTGCGGCAGCTATCTTATGGATTGGTGAATGTTAGAAGCTATGGTCGATATGACGTAAATGGCTTCCGATTCCGTACAACTCATTTTGAAGCTCATCGTCCTCTTGCGGCAACATCAAATTCCGGTGTTGTGACGAGAGCAATGGACACTCAAGGGAATTTAACCGATTATTATGGTATCATTAATAAAATCCTTGAATTTACTTTTACCGGAAATAAGACCCTTCGAGTTGTCTTCTTTGACTGTGACTGGTTTGATCGTACTCATGGAACTCGAGAAAACCAATTTGGAATGGTGGAAGTGAAACATAAGGACCGACTACGGGGTTACGATACATTTGTTCTTGCGCATCAAGTTGAACAAGTGTATTATCTACCTTATCCATGCACGAAGCTCAGTGCTTGGTGGGTGGTATATAAGGTGAATCCTCGTGAGCGGCTATATACTCCTGGGGATGATGGTTACCATGATAGCGAAGACGTTGAAGAAGTGTACCAAGAAGAAGAGTTGCCAGACACTTTTATCGTCGAGCTTGGTGCAGGACTCGATCAATTAGTTGGAGATGTTGAAGACGTTGAAGATGTAGAGGCAGATGATACACGAAAACGAAAATTAGAACAGGCCACGATGGAAGATCGTTGGGCTGGTTTAAGGAGTAGGGCACAGACACATGACAATGATGTTGATGAATTTTGAAAGTGACTACAAGTAATGTTTTCTTGAAGATAGTAACATGAATTTTATATATTTTATTTGCATATTTACTAATTATCTAATTACAATAGGATGGCGTCAAAGAAGGGTAAGAAGGTGCCACCGACGAGGGGGTTCTACCCCTCTAGACCCGAGGACGCTTTCGTTGGTGCCTCGTCGACTGGCAGCAGACGCTCTCAGCTGCTGGGGCACGTTCAGACCAGCTCTAGAGCTTCGTCACAGGTAAATGTCACTCGTTTTTGACAAATTCTTTAAATTCAAATTCACATTAAACTTACTTATGAATCATTTGAATGTTGTAGTCCTCACCGGCTGACTCAGAGGCTGCGGCGCCTTCGGTGAGCCAGCCTTCGGCGAGGCAGCCCTCGGCCAGCCAGCACTCGGCGAGGCAGCCCTCGGCGAGTCAGCCCTCGGCCAGCCAGCTCCCGGCTGGCGATGACTTTGTTCCTGAGGCCTTTGACTCGGCTGGTGAGGAGCCGTCTGGGTCACCTGACGTGGCGCCCCAGCAGACGCGGAGGACGAGGAGGACTCACTTTGTCAGTCCTCCCGCGGTCCCTTCACAGAGGATCGTGATTCGTCCAGTCGGAGACAGGTAATAAAAATTATAGTTTTCAATTTTAGTTTCTTTTGATTACTTAAGTAATGAATGAATGAATAAATATCTTACAGGAGTTGGGACGACTTGTCTTTCACCGGTGAGAAACACCAGAGACCGGTGAACGGTGTCCTCGGGTCCATAGTGCGTTTGCACTATCCCGGGGTCATCGACGGAGTGCCTGCTCTTTCGTGGGAGGACTACGCACGTGTCCATCACCAGGAGCACGGCAACCTTCAGGAGGCCGTATGGGCCGATTTTATGGTAAGTATGTAAAAAAGTTTCTAAGTTACAACTATTAAACTCTTTTAGTGCACATCTCTTCAATATATTCTTTATCGCAGGCAAGATATATTTTAGAGGACCCGGACGACCATCGCATGTTTGAGGATGCGAGGCGAGTGTTTCACTTCAACGCTGCCAAGGCGCTTCGACAAGCTTTGTCGAACGCCCGTGTTCAAATTATTAATGAGCACTTGAAGGCGAACCAGCAGCACGTGTTACACTTCCGGCAGGAGAGCGAGAGGCACCTGACGGAGGAGGAGTACGCGCAGGTACGTGGAGTGTAGTAAGTATTTTTTTCTGATAATGTCCTCGATGGTACTTTTAACGACTTTCAACTATGTGCAGGGCCACGTGAGCTGGTTGCAGGGTCGGAACGATGCATTTCGGGCCCTTTGTCGCTACTGGGCTAGCGACGAGTTTAAAGCTAAGTCCGGGAAGGCTCGAGACTGCAGAGGGGTGGAGGGGAAGAGCAGACACGGGCAAGATAACCACTTGCGTTTAGCTAAACGCATGGTAAGTGTGTGTAACTTATGTTTATATATTAATAATATATTGTTCGTACTAACATGTATTGACAGGAGCGCGAGACGGGGGTGCCGCCCACCCCTGCTGAGGTTTGGAAGAGAGGTCACAGGGACCCTTCTCAGCCGACGGGGTGCAGTCAGGCTGCAGCCGAGCGGTTGGTAAGTTTAGAAACCATTCATATTACATATAACTATATAGATTGTTGAACTTACACGATTTTATTGTTTTGCAGGCTAAGTACGGGGAGGAGGCTAGGAAGATACACGGCCAGGATTTCGATTGGGAACGTCAACCGATCGATCCTCAAGCCGCGTATGCAACCGGTGGTGGAAAAGCACACGGAAGGTGAGTTTGCAAGTCATTTTATCGTTTTCAATTCAAAGTATTCAAGATATTTTAATTTCATATTACTGACTCTCTTTTTTTATAGGCTCGCCATATTCGACGGAGTTGTCGACTCGAGGGCGGGTAGACCTGCGAGAGGCAGCTCCACGCAGGCTTCGGGTACGGGAGGTCGCCGCTCGCAGAGGGACATTGAGATGCAGTCCCTCCGAGAAACTGTAGAAGAAAATGAAAGGCGACATGAGGAGGAAAGGAGGGCGATGGAGGCCACGATCCAAACCCAGGCAGCAGCGTTGGCGCAGATGCGGGAAGCAATGGAGGTAACAATCTAAAAATTAAAATTCTTATTAATTCAGCTTAAATGACTTACTAATAGGTAGCATTTAATGTTTGCAATGACAGGCCATCGCTCGGGCGCAGGGTCTGGGAATCCAGCTACCGGTACTACCACCGGTCCTCCCAGGCGATCCTTCTTCAGCGGGTCAGGTAAGTCTCTATGTAATCCTTCTTCTCCAGCGTAATAAGATTGAGATAGATGAAAGAGAGAGATAGTTAGATAGAAGAAAATGATTGAGATAGAAGAAAGAAAGAGATAGAAGAAAGGGAGACAGAAGAAAGAGTGAAAGATAGATAGAGTAGGATGGGAATGAAGAGAGAGTAAGATGTAGATGGAGATAGAGAGAGGGGAAGATAGAGGGAGGGAGATGTAGATGGAGATAGAGGGAGGAAGATAGAGGGAAAAGGATAGCAATAGAGAGATAGAGTGAGCAAGAAAGATAGAGTGAGAGACAAATAGAGAAATGAAAAGAGAGAGGAAGAGAGGGTGATCTAGATGAAGATAGAGGGAGAGGGAGGGAGAGAGATGTTGATGCATATATTCTAACTCTAAGTTTTATTAATTGCAGGGATCCGCGACGGCTGCACAAACGCCGTCGCCTTCGCTACCGCCGCCTGGATTGAGGCGCGACGACGACGACTTCGACTTCGGAGGTGGCTTCGGAGGTTAGATGGGCGAGTGAGCCCTTTTATTTACTTTGTTGATGACGATGTGAGATGTATCGGAATTTGAGTTTGTGATTGTGATGATCTTTGTGTATATATTGTGTATGCTGTGTATGCTGTGTATATTGTGTTGTGAATCTGGCCATCGAGCCGGTTAGAGTTTTCTGTTTTTTAAAAAAAATAAAAAACCTTATTTGCGACGGCTTTTTATACAGTACCGTCGCAAATAAGGTACCTAGCCGTCGCAATTAAGCCACTGCTATTTGCGACGGCCTGGCCGTCGCAAGTAAGCTTTAATTGCGACGGCCAGGCCGTCGCAAATAAAGTCGTGGGCCCGGAAGAGGACACGTGGACCCTGCCCTCTAAACTTATTTGCGACGGCCTAGCCGTCGCAAATAGCAGATATTAATTGCGACGGCCCGGCCGTCGCAAATAAGCTTTAATTGCGACGGCACGGCCGTCGCAAATAAGGCCGCGGGTCCCACCAGCCCGCAGCAACAACTTGCGACGGCCTCCCCTAGCCGTCGCAAATAAGTTTATTTGCGACGGTGGCCGTCGCAAATAAGCTTATTTGCGACGACATATTTGCGACGGCCGGAGGCCGTCGCAAATAAAGAAAGCCGTCGCAAATAGCTTATTTGCGACGGCATCTGGCTTATTTGCGACGGCTTCGGCCGTCGCAAATCGTCGGGATTCCTGTAGTGCCGGCACTCTGCGGACTAGTCTGCATGGGCGTACTAGTCCGGGTAACCACGGACTAGTCCGTGGTCACCAGGAAAGAATTGCATAGCCCATTCATATATATTTGAAGGTTCAATAATAGAGAATAGAGAGGCAAAACAATTCAAGTAATCTTGATGAATTTGACCAGTAAGCATACAACAATCATACAATGATCAAAATTCATCAAGATCTAATAATTGACATAGTTTTTCGAGAGAAAAATGGAGAGGGATGATTTTCACAATTCAATCAACATTTTTGAAGCAATCATACAGGTATGCAACTTTTCAAGCCACACTCCGAGAATCAAGAATATTTAGCTCATTTCGGAGTTTGCAAAAACGCTTTTCATCACGTGGCTTGGTGAATATGTCGGCCAATTGTTTTTGGGTGTTGACATGTGAGATGGTTATGTCTCCTTTCATGGAATGGTCTCTCAAGAAATGATGTATTATGTCTATGTGTTTAGTCCTAGAGTGCTCAACTGGATTGTGGGCTATTTTAATGGCACTCTCATTATCACAAAGGAGAGAAATACGGTTCATATTGTAACTGTAATCCCTTAGAGTTTGTCGCATCCAAAGGAGTTGTGCACAACAACTCCCGGCTGCAACATACTTCGCTTCGGCTGTGGATAATGCAATGGAATTTTGTTTCTTAGATGACCAAGAAACCAAAGATCTTCCTAGGAATTGGCATGTGCCAGAGGTGCTTTTTCTATCAACTTTGCACCCAGCATAGTCTGCATCGGAGTAACCAATGAGATTGAATTTGGAGCCTTTTGGGTACCAAATACCAAGGTTGGGTGTATGAACTAAATATCTCAAGATTCTTTTTACGGCTGTCAAGTGACATTCCTTAGGGTTTGCTTGAAATCTTGCACACAAACATACACTCAACATAATATCTGGCCTAGATGCACATAAGTAGAGTAAAGATCCAATCATGGAGCGATATACCTTTTGGTCGACGCTCGGTCCATCTTCATTGAGATCCAAGTGGCCATTCGTAGCCATGGGAGTCTTTATGGGCTTTGCCTTGTCCATGCCAAACTTCTTGAGTATGTCCTGCGTGTACTTGGTTTGGGTTATGAATGTTCCTTCCCTTTGTTGCCGCACTTGGAATCCCAAGAAGTACTTCAATTCTCCCATCATTGACATTTCAAACCTGTCTGTCATAATTCTACTAAATTCTTCACAGAAAGATTGGTTAGTTGACCCAAAAATTATATCATCAACATAGATTTGGCAAATAAAAAGATCATTATCTAGATTCTTTGTGAATAATGTATAATCTACTTTGCCAATTTGAAAACCATTATCAATTAAGAAATCTCTAAGACACTCATACCAAGCTCTAGGAGCTTGTTTGAGGCCATAGAGAGCCTTACGCAGTTTATATACGTGGTCGGGGAACTCTTCGTCTTCAAACCCGGGTGCTTGCTCCACGTACACCTCTTCCTTTATTGGTCCGTTGAGGAAGGCACTTTTCACGTCCATTTGATACAGCTTGAAATCATGGTGAGTAGCATATGCAAGTAATATTCTAATTGATTCAAGCCTAGCTACTGGAGCAAAAGTCTTATCGAAATCCAAACCTTCGACTTGTGAGTAACCTTTGGCCACAAGTCGTGCCTTGTTTCTTGTCACCACTCCGTGTTCGTCTTGCTTGTTGCGGAAGACCCACTTGGTTCCCACTATATTTGCATTGGGTCTTGCCACAAGTTCCCAAACCTCGTTTCTCTTGAAGTTGTTCAACTCTTCTTGCATTGCCACCACCCAGTCCGGATCCTTCAATGCATCCTCAGTCCTGCGTGGTTCCAAAAAGGAGACAAACGAGTAATGCTCACAAAAATTAGCTATACGAGATCTAGTGGTTACTCCCTTTTGGATGTCACCGATGATGTTGTCGATTGGGTGATCCCTTTGAATGCATTGGTGTACTCTTGGGTGTGGCACTTGGAGAGTTGTGTGTTGGTGATCATTTTCTTCCCCCCTGAGTGGTTGCCCTCATTGATTTGTTGATCATCTTCATATTCTTGTGATTGATCTTGTATTAAAGCTCCCCCTTGATTGTTGATCTCCTCTTGTGGTTCACTTTCCTCTTGTATTTGTGACGATGACTCTTGTGGTCGAACTTCGCCTAGAGCCATTCTCTTCAATGCTTGATAAGGAGCTTTTTCTTTACCTAATTCACATTGATCAACTTGCTCCTTTTGGGAGCCATTAGTTTCATCGAACACTACATCACGTGCCACTTCAACAAGTCCGGAGGCCTTGTTGAAAACACGATAGGCGTAAGTGTTCGAATCATAACCAAGCAAGAAACCTTCATCGGACTTTGAAGCGAACTTTGAAGTCCTGGGCTTCTTGTTCAAGATATAACATGGAGAGCCGAAAACTCGAAAATATGAAATGTTTGGTTTGTTACCGGTGAGTAGCTCATAAGGAGTCTTCTTAAGTAGTCGATGAAGGTAGAGTCGATTTGTGGCGTGGCAAGCGGTGTTAATTGCTTCCGCCCAAAATCGATCTGAAGTCTTGTATTCATCGAGCATTGTTCTTGCCATCTCTATGAGCATTCGGTTCTTCCTTTCGGCAACTCCGTTTTGTTGTGGAGAGTATGGTGCTGAAAATTCATGCTTGATTCCCTCCACATCAAGGTACTCCTCCACTTGTATGTTCTTGAACTCCGTGTCGTTGTCACTCCGAATACTCTTGATCGATAGTGAGAACTCGTTTTGCGCTCGCTCGAAGAATTTCTTGAGTGTCCCTTGTGTTTCTGACTTGTCATGCAAAAAGAACACCCAAGTGAAGCGGGAAAAATCATCAATAATGACTAAATCGTATTTATTACCGCCGATGCTTATGTAAGCAATTGGACCAAACAAGTCCATATGAAGTAGTTCGAGCGGTCTTGTCGTAGTCATGATGTTCTTTGCGGGATGATGTGCTCCAACTTGCTTCTCGGCTTGGCACGCGCTACAAGGCCTGTCTTTCTCAAAAACAACATCTTTCAAACCTCAGATGTGATCGCCCTTGAGGAGTTTTTGAAGATTCCTCATACCAACATGTGCTAGCCGTCTATGCCACAGCCAACCCATGTTGATTTTTGCAATCAAGCATGTGTCGAGTTCGGCTTTATCCTTGTTGAAGTCAACAAGGTAAAGCTTTCCCTTCAACATACCCTTGAATGCAACGGAACCATCACTCCTCCTTGAGACGGTCACACCCTCGTTAGTGAACAAGCAATTATAACCTTTGTCACATAATTGAGATATGGACAGCAGGTTATAATCTAAAGATTCAACATGTAAAACATGAGAAAGAGTGTGTTCAGAGGATATTGCTATTTTACTGGTACCGAGGACCCTTCCTTGACTATTATTTCCGAAGTAGATGCCTTCGTTTGGGTCCTCGTTTTCTTCATATTCCACGAACATCCTCCTTTCTCCGGTCATGTGGTTGGTGAATCCACTATCTAGCACCCATTTGGATCCACCGGAGGAATAGGCCTGCAAAAACAAATTATGCCTTGGTTTTAGGTACCCAAGCTTGCTTGGGTCCTTGGAGGTTAGTTACAATACATTTGGGCACCCACACATGGGATTTTGTGTTCCCATGGCGTGGCCCAGCATAATAAGCATAAACTTCACCAAGATTGTTTCTCATTAAAACATAAGAGGCAACAAAGGTTTTGAACAAAAGTTGATGTTGTTTATGGATCGGACTAGTCTGGGTGACCGGACTTGTCCGGATGACCGGACTTGTCCGGACCACAACCGGACTAGTCCGGTGTTCATGAGAGTTCGGGTTCTTAATTTTCGGTTTACCAGGTTGTGAGGGTCCTCCCTTCACAAAGGTAATCCTTCCCTTGTTATTCTTATGACTTCCAGCATTTTGCATTCCATCATAAGAGTAACCAATGCCATACTTGACATTTGGAGGTCTTTGGACCAAGTATGCACTACGTGCATAGTTGATCCTCTCCTTGTCAAATATTCCACATTGGGTAGGATTTTTATCCTTTGTTGAGGTAGACTTTTCCTTCAAACTGGTGTTGATTTTACCACATTTGCACATATGAACAAGATTAGTTGAAGTGGGTTGAGAAGGTAGACTTGAAGAGGAGGAAGATTCACTTAGCTTGAGTGACTCAACTTGCACTTCAAGGATCTTGTTAACCTTGATCGGGTCATCAAGTTGATCCTTGATTGCAACGTTTGAGTTGTTTAACTCCAAGCAAGTTTTCTTGCTTGAAGCTAGCTCAAGCTCTAGTGAGCTGTTTTTCTCCTTTTCAAGAACTAGAAGATTGTCAAGTTCGACATACTTCTCCTTTTGGGAGATAATCATGTCCTCTTGACGATCAATTAGTCATTCCTTCTCAATAAGTTGGTCAAGTAAAAATTTCATTTTAGCAGCAGTTTTTTTATCTAATCCAATTAACATATCTTCATCATCACTATATAGTTCATCATTACTTGAGTAGGAATGCATGGAAGGAGTTTTGATGTTTACCTTGCGTTTACCTTCCTTTGCCATGAGGCAAGTGCCATTTCCCTTCTTTGTACCGAGCTTGGGGAAGAGTGTGGGTTTCTCGGACGTGCTTTCAATGGCTATGCTAGCCATCTCTTCTTCATCGGATGATGAGGAATCATCGTTTGAGTCCCACTCCTTTCCAATATGTGCTTGTTCAGCTTGTTTCTTCTTCTTGAAGAATTTCTTCGGTTGAGGCTTGGCTTCTTTATTCTTCTTCTTGTTGTCCTCATACGGGCAATCGACTATAAAGTGCTTATACTCACCACAATTATAGCGCACCCGCCTCATCTTCGGCTTTGTCCTCTCCTTGTACTTGCCTTCACTTGATTTTGTTCCTTGTCTTTTCTTCATTATTCTTTTGAACTTTTTCATGAAAAAAATCATATCCTCTTCGTCCAGCTCACTGCTTTCATCATCGCTGTCCTCCTCAAGCTGTGCTTCTTTTGCTTCTTTCGATAGAGGCTTGAGTGTGGACTTTAAGGCAACTCCCTTCTTCTTGGCCGATGTGAGGTCGGCTATTTCTTTGACGTGCTTGGCTTGTTTCTCCATCATTTCAAAGTTGATGATTTTGCCAAGCAATTCATCTGGAGTCATCCTCTTGTACCCGAGACTTTCTCTGATCATAGAGCATAGTGTGACATTGCGAGGCATAAAGGCTCTAAGGATGAGCTTTACAACCTCGTGGTCATTCCACTTCTTGCTCCCATATGATCGAACCTTGTTTACAAGTGTCTTCAATCGGTTGTACATGTCCTGGGGAGACTCGTCTTCCTCAATTGCGAACCTTCCTAGTTCGCCTTCGATCATTTCAATTTTCGCCTCCCGCACATGTAGGTCACCTTCATGGGCTGTTTGTAGTGTGTCCCATATTTCCTTGGCAATCTCCAGTCCGTCCACCTTTGTGAATTCATCTCGACTTAGAGAGGAGGTGATTACGGCTGCGGCTTGAGCATTTTTGTGGATGGCTTGCTCTTGACTTGGGGTGAGCTCTTCGTCGTCATCTGGGATGTCTATTCCTGTGCACACAATATGCCATAAACTTGGGTTAAGGGAAATCAAGTGCATCTTCATATTTTGCCTCCACATGGAGTAATCACTCCCATCGAAGTGTGGGGCTTTTCCAAGAGGAATAGATAGGTAATGGCTGTTGTTTGAATTTAAACGATCATAGTTAAAAGGATATCGGTAGTAGTCGGTGTGACTACTCCCCTTCTTCTTTTCTTCAACTTTAGCTTTCCCTTTGGAAAGTGCTTTCTTTCTGAGGAGTGCTTTCAGCTCCAGCGTCTCCTCGTCATCATCATCAAAGTCTTGAATTGCTTCGAGATACTTTTCCAGCTTTTGGTTCTTGTCGTTGTTCACTTCTTCCTGGTTGGTAATTTTCTGAACTTCCTTCACGTCCGACATGATCTCTTCGAGTGGTTGCACTCTTTCTTGAAGAACCTGGCTCTGATACCAATTGAATGTAGGCCTAGAGGGGGGGTGAATAGGCCTTCTTGAATTTTCTCGGTTCCTGTAACACTCAACAACAAAGTCAATACCAGAGATATCGGACCAGTCCGGTAAAGTGCGGACTAGTCCGGTTTTCACGGGCTAAGTTGATCAAGTTCAGTCAATTTGATTGATTCGTTAATGTTTGCAGAGGAAATATAAACTTGAATGACAATTTAATAGTTGTATGTCAAATTCTATTACAATTAAGGCTCTTGTTCAACAATTTAACTCAAATTGAACAAAGTGAATCAAACCCTAGATTAAGTTGATCAATTAAGATGAAGAACGCAAAAGGACAAGACACACGATTTATCCCGTGGTTCGGCTACCACGAAGGCAACCTACATCCACGTTGAGGAGCCCACAAAAGGACCGGGTCTTCTCCAACCCTTCCCTCATCGGATCGCCACGAAGGTCAATCCTCTTCCACTAATCACAAAGGGTAAATAATCAAGTTGAAGTGGCGTTCTCACATGTTGAGAGCTCCCTTGATTACAACTTACAAAGCCACCAATAACACACTCGAAAATTACAAATTGAAACGCAAGAGTGTGTTAGAGAATCAAACAAAGAGCTCAATGATGTATGCCAAGTGTCTCTCCAATGATCTAGAAGTGATCTTCAATAGATTGATCGATTTTGCACTTAATTTCGTGGAGAGAGGTGGTTTTTGAGTCTCTTGGGAGGTGTGACGGCGCTAGGGTTCGAGAGGTTGTAAAAGTGGGCCGTGCACCTCTATTTATATGGGGTTTCTAAAAGTGACCGTTAGGGTTCAGAAAGATCGGACTAGTCCGTGGTGGTCACCGGACTAGTCCGTTGTGCTGTGTGTAGCAAACCGTAAGTGTCCAGGAATATCGGACTAGTCTGGTTGAAAACGGACTTGTCCGATTTCACTACTGGAAATCTTCGGACTAGTCCGATTGCCGTCGGACTTGTCTGGACATATGAAACCCTAAGTGTTTAGGATGACAAGTCCGCACATGGAGGACGTGTCCAATTTAGATCAGTGTGTATATCGGACTAGTCCGTGTAGACACCGGACTTGTCCGAAGTGGATCAGAAACAATATCGGACTTGTCCGATTTTGTGTGACTTGTGCATTGTGTTGAGGTCTAGTCCGCATTGGGGAGGACTAGTCCGAAGTGGATCAGAAAGATATCGGACTAGTCCGGTGGATACCGAACTTGTCCGATCTAGTGCAAAAAGTGATATCCGACTAGTCCGGCTGATATCGGACTAGTTCGGTCCTGTATAACTTTGTGCATTGTGTGTGTGTGCTTGAAAGTGATTGAGCTCTTGGGTGTGTTTCCTTAACACACTCCATACATAATAATCTACTATTTTCTTCTCCTTAAGCTCAAATTCACTTTGCTTCTCATTTCCCTTCTTTTTGGCATTTGGCTCATTTTTCATTATTTGTCTGCATTCATCTCAACAAAAGGATTAGGATCCCAATTGCTTGTCATAAATCATCCAAAACCCACAAGGGAGTCCTAGATGCACTTTCAGATATCATGGTGGTTTGCTTGCTTTAGATCTAAGGACTGGTTCATGCGAGAATAATCCAGGACAACAGTGCCACCACGAGGCCAAGTATGGGTGCAGCGTAGCTGATTAATTAGGGTATTGCTAGTATTACGCGGATCATTTGGCGCGCCGGGGAAGGGGAGTCGGATTGGGTTTGGAGATGGTTGGCGGGACTTCCTGTGATCCGAATGTCACAAGAGGGGGCCCTTGGTTGAAGATGTGCTCAGTCGGAGACATCGCCACCTGTGAAACCTCAGTGGGTCCATACATGCTAGTAGTCCCATTGTAAAGGCTATTTTGTGATCTCTTTGCCATACACCTATGTTAGTGTTTTGTCATAATGGAGTTTTCCTTTAATCACCAACGTGTAATGAAATCACAAACATGTGGGTAAAGTGATAAAAACTCTGCAGAGTATTAAAACTATCATGATAGTCATGCTCCCAATTAAGAGCACCTAGTTGACCTACGTGATTAGAGGGGTTTTGGTATCGGGATTATTTGGTTATGGTTTAGTACTGGTTATGGTTGGTAATATGGTTGTGGCTGGTTATGGATTAAATTTTGGTATTGAATATGGTTAATGGTAAATGATGAAATCTGGAATATGGATGATGGTAATGATATATGGACTGGTATTATGGTAATAACATGGTTTATGATGGGTTTACTTCACATACATATAATATATTGCTTTTAAAATGTTTTAATTTACTTTTCAACACCTAGCCATTAGTATATTCGTCATTTGAATCAGCTACATGTCATACTTTCCGCACTTGCTGAGTACAACATGTAATCACCCTTGCAATTTCCCCACCAATAGTTGCAGGTCAGGATTGGGAGTATAACGATGATAATACGGATTTCTAGGCTATGTCTGCCGTCAGCTTTGCCTGTGGTGTTGATTGGAGCTGCGCCATATTTTCCCTTATGCTTATCTTGCTTAGTTTGCTTAGTTGCTTTATTTAGTTATTTCCACTGCATTATTTCAAACTTGTCATTAATATTCATTAGATCTTGTATTCGAGGATATTAAGAATTATGTAATAAAAGTGGTTAATTAATTATTTTTCTATAGTAATTTTTTGTATATCCTTTTGTGGTTGCACTCGTGTATGTGTGTTGAACGTCCTGTGCACACATATGTGTTCACTTGGATCATTGTGGGAACCGGGTGTCACATGCCGGAGTTGGATGCTCCGGCATCGCCCACCATCAACGCATAGAGACATCGATGGCGGGCCCCTTAGGAGGTGCCGGAGCTGGATACTTCGGTGTTGCCCACCATCAACACGTAGATACGTAGACGACGGGCCCTCTGGGAGGTGCCGAAGCTGGATGCTCCGGTGTCGCCCACCATCAACACACAAAGATGTCGATGAAGGTTCCCTTGGAAGGTGTCGGAGCTCGATGCTCTGACGTTGCCAACCATCAACGCATAGAAACATCAAAGGTGGCCATTGGATGGTAGGAAACCAAATAAACCTTGTTAGCAACAAAAGCAGGATGAGGGGGCGCACTCACAAATCAGCACTTGTTTCCATTATGTAAAACAGCATCGGCGGACCCCCTGGGAGGTGGCAGAGCTAGATACTCCAGTGTTCCCATCGTCAAAGTGAAGAAACGTCGATGGGGGGCCCCTAAGGCGGCATGTATTTTTCCAATGATGCTACTGGTTGCCGACCTGCCATGTATGTCCTGCACACACGATAGAGGAGGCATAATTTTGCTCGTCAGCCACTTTCCCCTACTCTTTTAGTTTTGTTACGTCTTATAGCCCTGGGCCGGTACACGGGGCTTAGGTAATTCAGTGCATTAACGCCCGGGATATGTCTCCCGCCTAACTCAGGGTGTGAGCCTCCTAGCCCCCCAGTGCTTAGCCGCAACGCTGGGAGGCAGAGTGCACCAAGCTTAGGGTACATAACCAGACTAAGCAGGCTGCACACCTGAAAGTGCATCTAGGAATCCCTTGTGGGTTTTGGTTGATTTATGACAAGCAAATGAGATCCTAACCACATTGTTGAGATGAGCACAGGTTCTAATGAGAGAATGAACAAAGTGCCAAAAAGAAAGGAGACTGAGAAGCAATGTGGCAAAGAGCTCAGGAACCAAGTGTAGTAGATCATTGTGTATGGAGTGTGTTAAGGAAACACACCCCAAGAGCTCAAGAACAAATAATCTCACACATTGCACAAATTTATACAGGACCGGACTAGTCTGACTGACCCCGGACTAGTCCGATATCTTTCTGCACAAGATCGGACAAGTCCTCACAATGCGGACTTGTCCTCACAGTCCAGTTGTTCAAAGACCGGACTAGTCCGATATCACCACGGACTAGTCCGATATCTCTCTAACTAGAATCGGACTAATCGGACTAGTCCTCCCCAGTGCGGACTAGTCCCCCAGACACTTCACAAGTTGCACAAAATCGGACAAGTCTGATAACCCAATGGACTAGTCCGATATCTTTCTGATGTCAATCGGACAAGTCCGATATTAGCACGGACTAGTCCGAAAACCCTCTGACCTAAATCGGACGAGTCCTCCAAGTGCGGACTTGTTCCCCAAATTCACTTAGGGTTTCACACATCTGGACAAGTCGGATATTTATCAGACTAGTCCAAAGATTTCCAAAACCAAAATCGGACAAGTCCGGTCTTAGCCAGACAAGTCAGATATTTTGAGACACCTAGGGTTTGCTACACGCATTCGGTGTCCACCACAGACTAGTCTGATCTTTCTGAACCCTAACGGTAACTTTTGGAAACCCCATATAAATAGGTGTGCACGGCCCATCTTTCATATCACTCGACCCCTGCGCTGTCACACCTTCCAAGAGCCTATAAAACACCTCTCTCCACGAAATCCAACGCAAGAAAGATAAATCCCTTGAGGATACACTTTTGATCATTGGAGAGACACGGTTCTTCACTCATTGAGCTCTTGGTTTGATTCCCTAACACACTCCTGTGGTTTTCATTGTGATCTTAAGAGTCTGTTCTTGGTGGTGTTCATATTGTAATCTTGGGGAGCCCTCAACATGTGAGAAGGCCCTGGAATTTGTTTATTTGCCCTGTGTGATAAGTGAAGAGGATTGACCTCTGTGGCGATCTGACGAGGGTAGGGTTGGAGAAGACTCGGTCCTTTTGTGGACTCCTCAACGTGGACGTAGGTTGCCTATGTGGGAACCGAACCACGGGATAAAAAGCTCATGTTCTTACTGTGCACCCATAGTTCTTACTCTTCATATCTATATAGAGTTTCAATCAATCTCGTTCACTTTACATTGAAACCTTGAATATAAGATTAACTTGTAGTACATCCTAGTTCATAGTAGTGTGACACTTCAATTACAAGTACATTTCCGCTGCATACATCCTAGGATCAAGATAATTGATCAAATTTGATAAATCTAGTTGGTACACACCAGACTAGTCCGCACTTGACCGAACTAGATTTATCAAATTTGATAAATCTCGAGATTTGATCAATTTGTTAAGTGTTGCAATATCTGACTGAAAATCAAAAAGGCCTATTCACCCCCCCCCCCCCCGCCCCCCCTGTAGGCCACATTAAATTGGTATCAGAGCAGGAATCTTCAAAAGGAAACTAATCGCTCGAAGAGAACATGTCGGACATGAAATACGTACACAAGAGCTCCCACCAAGAGAATGTTGAAGAAGAAAAGAACAAAAAATTGGAGAGGCTCCTCGAGGCTATTCAAGACTTCGAGGATGACGATGAGGAGACGCTGGAACTAAAGATGCTCCTAAGGAAGAAAACCCTCTCCAAGGGAAAAGTGAAGATCGAAGACGAGAAAAAGAAGAATGGGAGTAGTCACACCGACTACTCCCGATATCCTTTCAACTACGATCGTCTTAATTCTAGCAATAATCACTACCTATCTATTCCACTTGGATAAGCCCCACACTTTGATGGAAATGACTACTCAATGTGGAGGCAAAACATGAAAATACACTTCATTTCACTCAATCCTAGTTTATGGCACATTGTATGAATAGGAATAGATATCCCCGACGATGATGAGGAGCTCACGCCTAGCCAAGAGCAAGCAATCCATCGAAATGCCCAAGCTGTAGCAGTCATCACCTCATCACTTAGTCGGGACGAGTTCACCAAGGTGGATGGACTCGAGATTGCAAAGGAGATATGTGACACATTGCAAACCGCACATGAATGCGATAATCACGTGCGAGAAGCGAAGATTGAGATGATTGAAGGTGAATTGGGAAGATTCACCATCGAAGAAGATGAGTCGCCACAAGACATGTACAACCGGCTAAAGACACTCATCAACAAGGTTCGAGCATACAGAAGCAAGAAGTGGAACGACCACGAGGTGGTGAAGCTCATTCTTAGATCTTTCATACCTCGCAATGTGACCTTATGCTCGATGATTAGAGAAAGCTCCGGGTACAAGAAAATGACCCCGGATGAGCTACTTGAGAAGATTATCAACTTTGAGATGGTGGAAAAGCAGGCGAAACATGTCAAAGAGATTGCCGATCTCACCTCGGCAAAGAAGAAAGGGGTCACTTTGAAGTCCACTCTCAAGCCCTTGTCTAAAGAAGCTCAAGAAACTCAACTAGAAGAAGATGGTGATGATGAGAGCAGCGACTTGGATGAAGATGACATGATACTATTCATGAAGAAATTCAAAAGAATGATGAAGAAAAGACAAGGGGCTAAATCGAGTGAAGGAAAGTACAAGTAAAAATCAAGAGCGAAGTTGAGACGGGCATGCTATAACTGTGGTGAATATGACCACTTTATAGTTGATTGCACATATGAAGAAAACAAGAAGGAGACCAAGGATGTAAAGCCAAAACCCAAGAATGTCTTCAAGAAGAAGAAGCAAGTTCAACAAGCGCATCTAGGGAAAGAGTGGGACTCAAATGATGAGTCCTCATCCAAAGAAGAAGAAGAGATGGCTAGCATAGCCATCGAGAAGACATCTAAGAAGTCCACTCTCTTCTCCACTCTCGGCGCATGGAAGGGGAACGACACTTACCTCATGGCAAAGGAAGGTAAACGAAAGGTAACAACCAAATCGTCTTCCTTGCATTCCTATTCTAGTGATAGTGAAATTGCTAGTTATAATGAAGATATGCTCATTGGTTTCGATAAGAAAACAGCTGCGAAAATGAAATTTCTACTTGATCAACTTGTTGAGAAGGAGAAGTTGATAAACTGTCAAGAATACATGATTATCTTCCAAAAGGAGGAATATGTTGAACTTGACAAGCTTCCAGAACTTGAAAAGGAGCGAAGCAAGCCACTAGAGCTTGACTTAACTTCAAGCAAGAAAGCTTGCTTGGAGTTAAGCGACTCAAATGCTACAATTAAGGACGAACTTGCTAACCTAATAAAGGTTAACAAGATCCTTGAGGTACAAGTTGATTCACTCAAGCAAGGTGACCCTTCATCCTCTTCAAGCTCACCTTCTCAACCACTTAAAACTGAAGCTATCATTACTTGTTCATGTGGTAAAATTGACACCAACTTGAAAGACAAGTCAACCTCTACCAAGGATAAGCATCCTGCCCAATGTGGCATATTTGACAAGGAGAAGGCAAATATGCATGTAGTGCATACTTGGCCACAAGACCTCCTAAAGTCAAATATGGCATTGGGTATTCCTATGTTGGAAAGCAAAATGCTAGAAGCCATAAGAACAACAAGGAAAGCATTACCTTTGTAAAGGGAAGACCCTCTCAAACTGGAAAATCCAAAGTTAACACATCCAACACACATGATCACTGGACTAGTCCGGTCGGGACGGACAAGTCCGGTCCTCCGGACAAGTCCGATCTCCCGGACTAGTCCTGTATATAAACAACAACAGTTGCTATTTAGAACCTTTGATGCATCTTATGTTTTAATGGGAAGTAATTTTGGTAAATTTTATGCTCATTATGTTTGGCCACGCCATGGGAGCATCAAATATCATGTGTGGGTGCCCAAATCCCTTGGCACTAACCCAAAAGTACCCAAGCAAGCTTGGGTACCTAAAACCAAGGCATGATTTTTTTTTTGTAGGCCTATTCCTCCGGTGGATCTAAATGGGTGCTAGACAGTGGTTGCACGAACCATATGACTGGAGAAAGAAGGATGTTCGTGGAGTATGAAGAAAATAAGGATCCAAGCGAGGGCATCTATTTCGGAGACAATAGTCAAGGAAAGGTGCTCAGTGCTGAAAAATGCCGTATCATCTCAACACACCCTTTCTCATGTATTACATGTTGATTACTCAGATTATAACCTGTTGTCCATATCTCAATTATATGACAAAGGTTATAATTGCTTGTTCACTAATGAGGGTGTGACCGTCTCTAGAAGGAGTGATGGTTCCATTGCATTCAAAAGTATGTTAAAGGGAAATCTTTACCTTGTTGACTTCAACAAAGATAAAGCTGAACTTGACACGTGGTTGATTGCAAAGACCAACATGGGGTTGCTGTGGCATAGACGGCTAGCGCATGTTGGTATGAGGAATATTCAAAAACACCTCAAGGGCGATCACATCCGAGGTTTGAAGGATGTTGTTTTTGAGAAAGATAGGCCTTGTAGCGCGTGCCAAGCCGGGAAGCAAGTTGGAGCACCTCATCCCACAAAGAACATCATGACTACGACAAGACCGCTCGAACTACTTCACATGGACCTATGCGGTCCAATTTCTTACATGAGCATCGGTGGTAACAAATATGGCTTATTAGTTGTTGATGATTTTTCTCGCTTCACTTGGGTGCTCTTTTTACATGATAAGGCAAGAACTCAAGGAACCTTGAAGAAGTTTTTCGAGTGTGCTCAAAATGAGTTTTCTTTGACGATCAAGAATATTCGAAGCGACAATGGCACGAAGTTCAAGAACACACAAGTTGAGGAGTACCTAGATGAAGAAGGCATAAAGCATGAGTCTTCAGCACCTTACTCCCCTCAACAAAACGGATTTGTCGAAAGGAAGAACTGAACCCTCATAGAGATGGCGAGAACAATGCTCGATGAGTACAAGACCTCGGATCGATTTTGGGCGGAAGCGGTTAACACCGCTTGCCACGCCATAAATTGACTTTATCTTCATCGACTACTCAAGAAGACATCCTATGAGCTACTCACTGATAACAAGCCTAAAATTTCATATTTTTGAGTTTTCTGTTCCAAATGCTATATTTTGAAAAAGAATCCTAGGACTTCAATGTTCGCTTCGAAGTCTAATGAAGGATTCTTGCTTGGTTATGATTCGAACTCTTACGCCTATCAAGTCTTCAACAAGACCTCCGGACTTGTTGAAGTAGCACGAGACGTAGTGTTCGATGAGACTAACAGCTCCCAAAAGGAGCAAGTTGATCCATGTGTACTAGATAGAGAATAAGCTCCTTGTCAAGCATTGAGAAGAATGGTATTGGGCAAAGTTCAACCACAAGAACCACCTCTACATATGCATGAGGAAGATGAACCACAAGAGGAGGCCAATGATCAAGGGGGAGCTTCGATACAAGATCAACCTCAAGAAGACGAAAATGATCAACAAGTCAATGAGGGCAACCATCTTGGGGGAGAAGAAGATGACCATGAAGATTCAAGACAGCAAGTGCCACACCCAAGATTACACCAATGCGTCCAAAGGGATCACCCAATCGACAACATCATAGGTGACATCCAAAAGGGAGTAACTACTAGATCCTGCATAGCTAATTTTTGTGAGCATTATTCATTTGTGTCCTTTTTGGAAACGCGCAGGGTTGAGGGTGCACTGAAGGATCTGGATTGGGTAGTGGCCATGCAAGAAGAACTCAACAACTTCAAACGGAACGAGGTGTGGGAACTAGTCGAAAGACCCAAGTTCAATGTCGTTGGCACCAAATGGGCCTTCCGCAACAAACAAGACAAACACGGGGTGGTGACAAGGAAGAAGGCACGACTTGTGGCCAAAGGGTATTCACATGTCGAAGGTTTCGATTTCGATGAAACTATTGCTCTCATAGCTGGACATGAGTCTATTATAATATTACTTGTATGTGCTACTCACCATGATTTCAAACTCTATCAAATGGATGTGAAAAGCGCCTTCCTCAACGGACCAATCAAGGAGGAGGTGTATGTGGAGCAACCCCCCGGATTTGAAGATGAAGAGTTCCCCGACCACATATTTAAACTGCGTAAGGCTATCTATGGCCTCAAACAAGCTCCTAGAGCTTGTTATGAGTGTCTTAGAGATTTCTTAATTGAAAATGGTTTTTAAGATCTGTAAAGCAGATTATACATTGTTTACAAAGAACTTAGACAATGATCTCTTTATTTGTCAAATTTATGTTGATGATGTTATCATTGGTTCAACTAAGAAATCTTTTTGTGAGGAATTTAGTAAGATTATGACATATAGGTTTGAGATGTCTATGATGGGAGAGCTAAAGTACTTCTTGGGATTCCAAGTGAGGCAACAAAAGGAAGGGACGTTCATAAGCCAAACTAAGTACACTCAAGACATACTCAAGAAGTTTGGAATGGACAAGGCGAAGCCTATAAAGACTCCCATGGCAACGAATGGCCACTTGGATCTATGGACCAAACGTCGATCAAAAGGTATATCGCTCCGTGATTGGATCTCTACTCTACTTATGTGCATCTAGTCCTGACCTTATGTTGAGTGTATGTTTGTGTGAAAGGTTTCAAGCCAACCCCAAAGAGTGTCATTTGACAGCCATTAAGAGAATCTTGCGGTATTTAGTTCATACGCCCAACCTAGGCCTTTGGTACCCCAAAGGTTCCAAATTTAATCTCATTGGTTACTCCGATGCAGATTATGTCGAATGCAATTTAGATAGAAAAAGTACCTCCGGTACATGCCAATTCCTAGGAAGATCCCTAGTTTCTTGGTCCTCCAAGAAACAAAACTCCATTGCCCTATCCACGGCCGAAGTGGAGTATGTTGCAGCCAGGAGTTGTTGTGCACAACTCCTTTGGATGCGACAAACTCTAAGGGATTACGGTTACAATATGAATCGTATTCCACTCCTTTGTGATAATGAGGGTGCCATGAAAATTGCCCATAATCCCGTTGAGCATTCTAGGACCAAACACATAGACATCCGGCATCACTTTTTGAGAGACCATTCAATGAAGGGAGATATAGCCATTTCACATGTCAACACCAAAAAACAACTAGCCGACATATTCACCAAGCCGCTTGATGAAAAATGCTTTTGCGAGCTTTGAAATGAACTACATATTCTTGATGCTCGGAATGTGGCTTGAAATCTTGTATACCTGAATGCTATCTTCAAAATTCATTGATTGTGTTGTGAAAATCATCTGTCTCAATTTTTCCGATAAACTATGTCAATTACTAAATCTTGGTGAATTATGGTCATTGCTTGATTGTTGTATGCTTACTGATCATATTCATTAAGATTATTTGATTTGCTTTGCCTCCCTATTTTCTTAAATAAGCACCTTCGAATATATACGAATGGGTTAAGCATTTCTTCCCTGGTGACCACGGACTAGTCCGTGGTTGCCCGGACTAGTCTGCCCGTGCAGTCTAGTCCGCAGGGTGACGGTTAGGCCGGACTAGTCTGACAGACCACGTAATAGTCCGATATAGTCTCTGGAATAGTTCAGACTAGTCCGATTATTTTCGGACAAGTCCGATTTTTCATGTCCATAACCCTAGCCTCCACCAAAGCCTAATCTTCCTCACCCCACACTTGCTTCAAGCTTCCTCTCTCCACGCTCGAGCTCCCCAAGGCGATTTCCATCATCCTCCATCAAAACTCCTCAGATTTTGGTGGAAAACGACCTCCATTGCTCAGGGATTTAAGACCACGGACTTGTCCACTCCTTCAACCTCTACATCTCCGAGAATCAAGATCTTTCGGTAAAATCTCATCCCAAACCCTAGAAATTGCTATTTCCTTCAATGTTGATCAACTAGCTTAGTTTCTCTCACCATATACACGCTTCCTTGATGTACTACATTGATGCTAAGCTATTTGTGTATTAGGAATCACCATTTGTCTCATAGTAGGGTTTTAGAGGTTGAATACCGGACTAGTCCGGTCCATGCACGAACAAGTCTGATCACCCGCACTAGTCTGTGCCTGTACACCAGACTAGTCCGATTTTTCTGAACTCAACCCTAACTTCTCAATTCCTCAATGCAACTCCTTGTCATCTATTCTCAGCAATACCTTGTGAAATCCATTCTCCGGACAACGTCGAGCACCAAAGACGAAATCTCCGATTTCGAGGCCGAGATGGACCACGAAGTCGTGCTTCGGTCCTCGACGGGCCTAAGCAAGAATCACCAAGAGCGCCCTTCTGAGCCGGCTCCTTCTCCTCCCCAGGCTCGACGGAAGGTGCTCGCGAAGAAGCCTCCCTCCAAGGCTTCAGCTGGAGGTGGCCCTAGCTCAGCAAGTGCTCGCCAAGCAAAGGGCAAGGGCAAAGGGATTGCAACGGGCCCGATTGGCCCTGTAAAGATGTCAGCTCCAAGGCAAGGGGACGTGGATCCCGCTAAGGAGAGGTTCAATGGGTAGGGCAGCGAGACGGCTGCAAAGTTCAAGAATGTGGATTGTTACAGCCGACCGAAGCAAGCTGCTGATGGGAGGTTGCGGAGTAACTTCCATGCATATTTTTACAAGTGTGTTTATCTTCTGATGAAGACACCAGTGGTGCACTTGAGAAGAAGGGTTGCTCACCTTTTGTGGAGGTGGTCGAGGCAATTGAAAGGCATGGCTTGAAAGATCTCTTCACCTTCAGAAACTACTGGAATGATGAAGTCATAACTCAGTTTTATTCTACTTGCCACTTTGCTAGTGACGAGGAAGAGCAGGTGACTTGGATGACTTATGGATCCAAGTACACCATCACATATAAAGAATTTGCAAGATTGCTACATATTGACACCTCCAGCAATGACAACTTGATCATTCACAATATTGGTGTCATTGAGAAGGACACGATGAAGTTTCTTTATGAAACCCACTCAAAGTTTAATCCTCCTTCTACCAAGAACATGAAGCCTTTCTTTGTGGTGCTGAACAGGGTCCTTAGAAAGACCATTGCTACCAAGGATGGGGATGCAGGAAGTGTGCAAGGATATCTCAAGACCTTGATGAAGGTCATTAGCAAAGACAGGATGTTTGATGTCTTTGACTATATTTGGAACGACATGGTGAACATATCCTATACCCCAAACAGGTCCTGTGGCTATGCACCTTATCTGATGTTTATGATTGAGAAGGTCACAGGATTAGAATTTGTGGACGATGTGGAACATACACCATGGAGTCCCCAGAAGCCTCAACAAGCAAATGTTCAAGATGCTCATTCTCCTGCTTCCAGTCCTGAGGCTCTAGTGAGAGCTAGTGGAGATGCTAGGGCTGCTCCCACCACTAGGGCCCCCCCTCAAAACGGGTCCCTAAGGGGCATCTTGAAGTAACTGTCACCCATCTTTGCCTCTTGCAAAAAGGCCGAAGTGAAAGCCCACAAGCTAAAAAAGAGGAGAAAGGCCGATATTGTATATGTCAAAGAGAATGTGAAGCAAATTTGCCAAAAGCTGGAGATCGAGCCCATTGGATCTCTAGTCATTTTTGATGATTCTGATTCTGATTTCACTGAGCTCGGACTCTTGACTCCCTCTGAGCTTGCCTATTTTGGCATTGGGGACTCGAGTGGTACCATTCCTCCTCCTCCTCATCAACCCGAGTATGAAGATGAAGACGATGAGAGGACCGATAGCGAGGCTTGAAGACCTTAGGTCCTTCTTTTGCTTCTTTTTGGTGTCTTTATGCCAAAGGGGTAGATATTGAGGGGGAGTTTTAGTCTTAGGCTATAGCTGTAGGCTGCGAGGAGAGCTATCCTTTTGTGTATTTTGTCTCTTTGGGGGTTGTAAGTTTTATATAATGCTCTTTTGGTACTTTTGGTCCTGTGATGCAATGTTTTGAACTACTTATGAAGATATTGATCAAATCTGTGATTTTGCTCTAAAAATGACATATATGCTTGTTGTTAACATGTTGATGTCAATTATGTCATTCTCATCATGATTATTATTTCTATACACTTAGTTCTGCATCCCACCATAAAGAGTGCACATATGGATCATGTTTTCATTGCTAAATGTGTTTCAAACTCATATGTGCACACTTTATGAAAATCTCAAATTTTTATCATATTTTGTGAAATCACAATTGGTTGTCATCAATCACCAAAAAAGGGGGAGATTGAAAGTGCATCTAGGAATCCCTTGTGGGTTTTGGTTGATTTATGACAAGCAAATGAGATCCTAACCACATTGTTGAGATGAGCACAAGTTCCAATGAGAGAATGAAAAAGCGCCAAAAAGAAAGGAGAATGAGAAGCAATGCGGAAAAGAGCTCAAGAACCAAGTGTAGTAGATCATTGTGTATGGAGTGTGTTAAGGAAACACACTCCAAGAGCTCAAGCACAAGTAATCTCACACATTGCACAAATTTATACAGGACCGGACTAGTTCGACTGACCCCAGACTAGTTCGATATCTTTCTGCACAAGATCGGACAAGTCCTCACAATGCGGCCTTGTCCTCACATTCCAGTTGTTCGAAGACCGGACTAGTCCGATATCACCACGGACTAGTCCGATATCTCTCTGACTAGAATCGGACTAGTCCTCCCCAGTGCGGACTAGTCCCCCAAACACTTCACAAGTTGCAAAAAATCGGACAAGTCCGATAACCCAACGGACTAGTACGATATCTTTTTGATGTCAATCGGACAAGTCCGATATTAGCACGGACTAGTTCGAAAACCCTCTGACCTAAATTGGACAAGTTCTCCAAGTGCGGACTTGTTCCCCAAATTCACTTAGGGTTTCACACATCCGGGCAAGTCCGATATTTATCGGACTAGTCCGAAGATTTCCAGAACCAAAATCGGACAAGTACGGTCTTAGCCGGACAAGTCCTATATTTCGGGACACCTAGGGTTTGCTACATGCAGCACACCAGACTAGTCCATTGTCCATCACGGACTAGTCTGATATTTCTGAACTCTAACGATAACTTTTGGAAACCCCATATAAATAAGTGTGCACGGCCCATCTTTCATATCACTCGACCCCCTGCACTGTCACACCTTCCAAGAGCCTAGAAAACACCTCTCTCCGCGAAATCCAACGCAAGAAAGATCAAACCCTTGAGGATACACATTTGATCATTGGAGAGACACGATTCTTCACTCATTGAGCTCTTGGTTTGATTCCCTAACACACTCCTATGGTTTTCATTATGATCTTAAGAGTTTGTTCATGGTGGTGTTCATATTGTAATCTTGGGGAGCCTCAACATGTGAGAAGGTCCCTTGAATTTGGTTATTTGCCCTTTGTGATGAGTGAAGAGGATTGGCCTCCGTGGCGATCCGACGATGGCAGGGTTGGAGAAGACCCGATCCTTTTGTGGACTCCTCAACGTGGACGTAGGTTGCCTCTGTGGGAATCGAACCACGGGATAAAAAGCTTGTGTTCTTACTTTACACCCATTGTTCTTACTCTTCATATCTATCTATGGTTTCAATCAATCTTGTTCACTTTACGTTGAAACCTTGCATATAAGATTAACTTGTGGTACATCCTAGTTCATAGTAGTGTGACACTTCAATTACAAGTATATTTCTGCTACATACATCCTAGGATCAAGATAATCGATCAAATTTGATCAATCTAGTTGGTACACACCGGACTAGTCCGCACTCGACTGGACTAGTCCGATATCTCGGGATTTGATCAATTGGTTAAGTGTTGCAAGATCCGACTGAAAATCAAAAGGGCCTATTCACCCCCCCTCTAGGCCACATTCCACACCCTGAATCTCTAGCTCGGCATAGGCCTTTCATGGTAGACTATCTGTCGTGAGATCCTGAAAACACATTGCAGGTACCTCAAACAAGTTCGCCTACAGCAGGGTTGCATAACTCCACCAGGGGCAATATAGATAATAGTTGACCAGGTATATGAAGATAATAAACGAGAAACAAGCATAGAATGGTTCATCATAAAATTAACGAGTAATTAAATGATCATTTTATGGAAGCATGGAGCAAGGCAGCGATTCTTTTATATTGGCATTCATAGAGGGAGTCAGGCTTTACAAAAGAAGGAAACGACTCGCTTCCAGATGACGAGGGAGGAAGGGTGCACAGGCTTAGGGTTCGAGTCTAGGTTAAGATGATTGTGCATTGTGGGCCTGACCCTCCCGGAGCTTGGTTGACCTAAGTGCTGCTCCCAGAATCTATGGAACCTCTACACTGTCCCACTATTAAGCTAAGGGTAACTTACATGGGCGCACAAAGCTCCGAGGGTAACTGTGACAGTTGTTCGACAACTTATCGACACCAGCTACCAGGGGGGATGAGCGGGTGTCCCTACTTTCTGCCTTCGCCCCGCGCATTGCGGATGGTCTGGCAGAGTTGGAACTGATCTCGACAACTTTGACAGGAGCGTCGGTGCTGTCGGAGGGCTGCACACGCGGTGCAATGGACGAGTCGCGCTGACGCAAGCTCGGCAGAGGCTGACTTGGTCCAGCGCCACCCGGGGCAGGTGTTGGGTCTGCTGCGAGTGCTTGGAGCTTCTCCAAGGCTAACACCGCAACGGTGCGGTCTTCGCGGATCTTGAGGACGCCGGAGGGGGTCGGCATCTTCAAGACGAGGTATCTGTAGTGGGCTACGGTCATGAATCGGTACAGGGCGGGCGTGCCGATGATGGTGTTGAAGGGGAGGCTGACCTCCACGATGTCAATAGGATCCTCTCTGTTTAGAAGTTTTTGGGTGTCCCGAAGGTGTAACACCCAAAATTTTCGCATCCTGCATTGCATACATGATCATGTATTAAACATTAGTAGGATAAAAGAAAAATGATAAAATATACAAATGTATGTAGCAAAAGAAGAAAAAGAAAATAATAATTATTGCCTAAAACTTGTAATGAGGAATAAGTATAAAAATAATAATAAAAATATATATAAGTATATATATATATAAATAATATATAACAATATATAAAAATAGATAAAATATTAATATTAATAATATATGTTATAAAAATAATAAATAATAAATAATAAATATATAATATGAATAATAATATATATATATTCAAAAAATATATATAATAAATTATAAAAGGAAGTATAAAAAGAAAAGTAAAAAAAACCAAAAGGGAACCGCTGGCCAGGCGGCCGAGCCAGCCCAGCCAGCCGGCCCCGACCCCCGCTGGGCACGCGCCCCGCCGCCCGGCATGGGCCCCACCCAGCCCCGCGCGCCGACCGAGGCACCTGGCCGAGCGCCTCCCACGGCCCCGCCTCGAGCGCGCCCGCCCCGGGGGCCCCACCCGCCGCCTGCCCCGGCTGACGCGACGCCCGCCTCGCGTCCCACCCCGCGCCTGCGCCTCGGTTTCCCCCCGCCTCGAACGCCTCCCCCGAGCCGCTCAGCCCACGTCCCGCCCACCGTACACTCCCGACCCCGGACTCCCGCCAGCGCCCGGCCTCCCGCCCCGACCGAGCCGCCTCCGAAAATTTTTCCCGTAACCGCCCCGATTCTCCCGCCCGGATACGACTCCCTCCCGCGTCCGACTCCCCTGCCGCGAATCCCGCCCGTACCGAGTCGGTACCAAGGCCGTACCCTAGCCTCGCCCCTATAAAAAGCCCCAGCCTCCGTAGGTTTTCTCGATTGCAGAAACGCAGCCGCCGGAAGCCGCGAAAAAAAGGTCCAGAGAGCTGCGCCCAGGGAAGAAAAAAAGAGAAAAAGAAGGGGAAGAAGAGGGAGAAAAAGAGGAGGGCACCACCGTTCACCGGAGATCGTCGCCGACATCGCACCGCCGTCGTCGTGCAGCCGAAGGACTGCTGCACCATCTATTTCGTCTACGCGTCGCATTGTTCCACGACCGTCAAGCCGTCAGATCTACGGTAGGACATGTTCCCGATGCGAATTTTAGCGATCATATTGAATCTAATAGGCGTGAATTGATTTTAGTTGCACCGTAATTTTATTTTCAGCAGCATTAATCCACCCTAAAACCCCCATAATCTCATATGAACACGTATGAATTGGTCGCATCTAATTAATAAATGACCGTAGTAAATTAATTATTAAACTGTGCATGCATGCATGTCATTGCATGTTGATTATTTTGTGTGCATTATGTTGAATTGTATATGTTTTCTTGTATGTATGATCACGCGTAGAGGAACGTGCTCAAGAGGCCGCATACGAGGATTTCCAGAACCAAGACTTCGAAGCGCTTGAGCAACCCCATCCGCCGGAGCAAGGCAAGTGTCCTTGAAGCATATTGATCCTATTTTAAATTAAATGTTTTGTTTGCGAACTTGCATGCTTGTGTCAAATTGATGGGAATCCTATGGTAGGAAGTTTACTAGTTTTGTTTGACCACCCTTGTCGCCTGGAATTATGGTAGAGAGTCGGGAAGGTTTTTTTTTTACCTTTTTGCTTCGCCTAATTAATTGGGATGGCAAACAACACTACACATTTAATTATGCATCAATGATATTATGGTTAATGTGAACTGGTCGATACGATGGGTGATCTAAGCAAGCATGGTTATGTGGATGGGTTGGATGTTATGGTGGTTTGCTTGCCTTAGATCTAAGGACCGGTTCATGCGAGAATATGCCAGGTCAACAGTGCCACCACAAGGCCAAGTATGGGTGCGGCGTAGCTGAATAATTAGGAGCGCTGCTAGTATTGTATGGACCATTGGATGGCGCGGGGAATGGGAGTCGAGGAGGACTGCCCTGGGATCCGCATGGCACACGAGGGGGCCCGTGGGTGGGAGAATGGAGATTCAAGCCTGCTGGTGAAACCTTAGTGGGCCCGTACATACTAGTAGTCCCTTTTGAAAGGCTATTTTGTGATCTCTTGGCCACACACCTACGGAAGTGTGAGAGGGCACAATGGAGGTTTCTTAGTCATCGAAAGGTGATAAAATCACAAACATGTGGGTAAAGTGGTACAACCTCTACAGAGTGTTTAAAAACTATCATGATAGCCGTGCTCCCGGTTATGAGCGCCTGGATGACCTACATGATTAGAGTTGGAAATTGGGATTTGGGATGGTTATGGTTGGTTAATGGTTATGATTGGTTTATGGTTATGGTCTGGTAATGGTTATGGTTTATGGATTATGGTCATGGATATGAATTTGAGTTATGGTAATCGGGCATGGATAATGGTAATGTTGGCAATAATTGGATATGGTTATATTTTGTTAATATGATGGGATTTGTCTCACATAGACATAGTATAATGCTTTTCAAGTGTTTTACTGTACTTTTCAGCACTTAGACATTTATTACATTCGTCGTTTGAATAAGCCACATGTCATACTTTCCACACTTGCTGAGTACGACATGTACTCACTCTTGCAATCCCCCACCCAACAGTTGCAGGTCAGAATTGTGAGTTTAATGGCGATAATGCGGAGATCTAGGCCGTGTCTACCGTCAACCTTGCCTGTGGTGTTGCATGGAGCTGCGCTATCCCTTTTGCTTAGTTTGCTTAGTTGCTTAATTAGTTTATTTCCGCTGCATTAGTTGAACTTATCATTAATATTCATTAGGGCTTGTATTCGAGGATTTAATGAATCATGTAATAAGAGTACTTATTTAATAATTTGAGCTGTGGTAATTATCTGTTTATCATTTGTGAATCACTCGTGTATGTGTGTTGAACATCCTGGGCACACATATGCGTTAGCTTGGTTCATTTTCGGAACCGGGCATCACAAATTGGTATCAAAGCCACAGGTTGACCGTAGGACGCAGCCTAGATAGAATGGACACTTTAGAGCACATAAGAGCACCCAGGAATCAATTTGATATTGTTGGTGTGCTGTTTGATATATATATTGGTTGCTTGTGTGCTTAATAGAGGATTTTGGGATGCTTTAGCATTGCCATGTCCACCCAGGCTAGTATAGCTACTTGGTTAGCTTCATATCCCTTGATGCATATAGTTGGGGCATTTTCTAATTCTTACCTACTGCTTTTCTTCAGATGGTGAGGACTCGCAACCAGAGGGATGCCAATGATGAGGAGGAGAACCATGGAGCGCCTCAGAACAACATCGGACAAGGATCTACTTAGGGAACTAACAACATCGAGCAGCTATTGGCTATGCAAAACCAGCTCATGCAGACCATGATACAGACCATGGGACAGCTGCAGGCTGGCAATATCAACAATCAGCCCCACACGCCTCCACCGCCACCCCCGCCTCCTCATAACCGATTGGGAGAGTTCATGAGGACTAGACCGCCAACCTTTGCTCAAGCTGCTGACCCTATGGACGCTGATGATTGGCTCAAGTCCGTGGAGAAGAAACTTGCTACTGTCCAATGTAGTGACCGGGAGAAGGTCCTATTTGCTTCTCATCAACTCGTTGGAGCAGCCGCCGATTGGTGGGATTCACTATGCAATGCTCATGAGAATCAAGAGAGGATCACCTGTGCGGAATTCAAAGAGAACTTCCGTTCTCATTATGTGCCGGAAGGTGTTATGATCTTGAAGAGGCAAGAATTTGAGAACTTAAGGCAAGGAATATCAAGCGTGAGTGAATATCTCAACAAGTTCACTCAACTCTCAAGGTATGCGCCCGAGGATGTTAGTCGAGACAGCCGGAAGCAATATTTGTTCATGAGAGGCTTGAACAATGAGATCCAAGTGCAACTACTCAACTGCGATTATGCCAATTTTCAGAAGCTTGTGGACAAAGCAATTGTGGTTGAGAACAAGATCCGTGAGATGGAACAAGAAATCAAGAGGAAGGCGCCATATCAAGGACAACAACAAGGAAGTAATGCGCGCCCTCGCCTTGCACCACCCAATGCACCCTATTACAGCTCTTCTATTCCTGCTCAGCGCCCTGGTTATGCACCACACCCAACTCAGTTTGTGCAGCAGCGCCCTGTTATGCAAGCAATGCCTTATGCACCTCGTGCTGATTTTCCTGGAGCCAATGTTCAAAACCAAGCTCGTCCCAATAATTCTGGTGGAGTTAAGAAGTGCTATACTTGTGGAGAAGCTGGACACTTTGTGAATCAATGTCCTAAGTCAGGCCTTGGTCAAAGAAGCAATGCGCCGAGGCAAAACCCAGGACCCAATGGAGGACAACCACAAGGAAGCCGTGGACAGCAGAATTTTGCTCGCGGCAACGTGAACCATGTCTCTACGGAGGATGTTCAACAAGCGGATGACGTGGTCATTGGTATGTTTCTTGCTAACTCTAACTCCGCGACTATGTTATTTGATTCTGGAGCATCGCATTTATTCATTGCATCGAAGTATGTTACCAAGTATAGTTTGCCTATCTCTCATATGAAGTCTACTCTATTGGTTAAGTCTCCTGGAGGAGAGATGAGGACAAATATAGTATGTCCAAAAGTAAGCCTTAGAATAAGGGGGGTAGACTTCTCCGCCGACCTAATTGTTTTGGGTTCACAAGGAATGAGAGGATCCGTTGGTGCAAAGTGCAATGGAACCACCATACGGAAACCGAAGCTACATGGGAACGTGAAGAAGACCTGAAGGCAGAATTCCCTTACCTTTTCTCCACGCTATCGAATCTCGAGGGCGAGATTCACTTTAAGGGGGGTAGAATTGTAACACTCAAAATTTTCGCATCCTGCATTGCATACATGATCATGTATTAAACATTAGTAGGATAAAAGAAAAATGATAAAATATACAAATGTATGTAGCAAAAGAAGAAAAAGAAAATAATAATTATTGCCTAAAACTTGTAATGAGGAATAAGTATAAAAATAATAATAAATATATATATAAGTATATATATAAATAATATATAACAATATATAAAAATAGATAAAATATTAATATTAATAATATATGTTATAAAAATAATAAATAATAAATAATAAATATATAATATGAATAATATATATATATATATTCAAAAAAATATATATAGTAAATTATAAAAGGAAGTATAAAAAGAAAAGTAAAAAAAATAATAAATATAAAATAATAATAATAATATATAAACAGATTATATAATAATAAATATATATATATAATAATAAATAAATAAAATAAATAAGATAAATAAAATAAACAATATATAATAACAGAATAAAAAAAACCAAAAGGGAACCGCTGGCCAGGCGGCCGAGCCAGCCCAGCCAGCCGGCCCCGACCCCCGCTGGGCACGCGCCCCGCCGCCCGGCATGGGCCCCACCCCGCCCCGCGCGCTGACCGAGGCGCCTGGCCGAGCGCCTCCCACGGCCCCGCCTCGAGCGCGCCCGCCCCGGGGGCCCCACCCGCCGCCTGCCCCGGCTGACGCGACGCCCGCCCCGCGTCCCTCCCCGCGCCTGCGCCCCGGTTTCCCACCCCCCCCCCCCCCCCCCCCCCGCCTCGAACGCCTCCCCCGAGCCGCTCAGCCCCACGTCCCGCCCGCCGTACATGCCCGACCCCGGACTCCCGCCAGCGCCCGGCCTCCCGCCCCGACCGAGCCACCTCCGAAAATTTATCCCGTAACCGCCCCGATTCTCCCGCTCGGATATGACTCCCTCCCGCGTCCGACTCCCCTGCCGCGAATCCCGCCCGTACCGAGTCGGTACCAAGGCCGTACCCTAGCCTCGCCCCTATAAAAAGCCCCAGCCTCCGTAGGTTTTCTCGATTGCAGAAACGCAGCCGCCGGAAGCCGCGGAAAAAAGGTCCAGAGAGCTGCGCCCAGGGAAGAAAAAAAGAGAAAAAGAAGGGGAAGAAGAGGGAGAAAAAGAGGAGGGCACCACCGTTCGCTGGAGATCGTCGCCGACATCGTGCCGCCGTCGTCGTGCCGCCGAAGGACTGCTGCACCAACTATTTCGTCTACGCGTCGCATTGTTCCACGACCGTCAAGCCGTCAGATCTACGGTAGGACATGTTCCCGATGCGAATTTTAGCGATCATATTGAATCTAATAGGCGTGAATTGATTTTAGTTGCACCATAATTTTATTTTCAGCAGCATTAATCCACCCTAAAACCCCCATAAACTCATATGAACACGTATGAACTGGTCGCATCTAATTAATAAATGACCGTAGTAAATTAATTATTAAACTGTGCATGCATGCATGTCATTGCATGTTGATTATTTTGTGTGCATTATGTTGAATTGTATATGTTTTCTTGTATGTATGATCACGCGTAGAGGAACGTGCTCAAGAGGCCGCATACGAGGATTTCCAGAACCAAGACTTCGAAGCGCTTGAGCAACCCCATCCGCCGGAGCAAGGCAAGTGTCCTTGAAGCATATTGATCCTATTTTAAATTAAATGTTTTGTTTGCGAACTTGCATGCTTGTGTCAAATTGATGGGAATCCTATGGTAGGAAGTTTACTAGTTTTGTTTGACCACCCTTGTCGCCTGGAATTATGGTAGAGAGTCGGGAAGGTTTTTTTTTTTAGCTTTTTGCTTCGCCTAATTAATTGGGATGGCAAACAACACTACACATTTAATTATGCATCAATGATATTATGGTTAATGTGAACTGGTCAATACGATGGGTGATCCAAGCAAGCATGGTTATGTGGATGGGTTGGATGTTATGGTGGTTTGCTTGCCTTAGATCTAAGGACCGGTTCATGCGAGAATATGTCAGGTCAACAGTGCCACCACAAGGCCAAGTATGGGTGCGGCGTAGCTGAATAATTAGGAGCGCTGCTAGTATTGTATGGACCATTGGATGGCGCGGGGAATGGGAGTCGAGGAGGACTGCCCTGGGATCCGCATGGCACACGAGGGGGCCCGTGGGTGGGAGAATGGAGATTCAAGCCTGCTGGTGAAACCTTAGTGGGCCCGTACATACTAGTAGTCCCTTTTGAAAGGCTATTTTGTGATCTCTTGGCCACACACCTACGGAAGTGTGAGATGGCACAATGGAGGTTTCTTAGTCATCGAAAGGTGATAAAATCACAAACATGTGGGTAAAGTGGTACAACCTCTGCAGAGTGTTTAAAAACTATCATGATAGCCGTGCTCCCGGTTATGAGCGCCTGGATGACCTACATGATTAGAGTTGGAAATTGGGATTTGGGATGGTTATGGTTGGTTAATGGTTATGATTGGTTTATGGTTATGGTCTGGTAATGGTTATGGTTTATGGATTATGGTCATGGATATGAATTTGAGTTATGGTAATCAGGCATGGATAATGGTAATGTTGGCAATAATTGGATATGGTTATATTTTGTTAATATGATGGGATTTGTTTCACATAGACATAGTATAATGCTTTTCAAATGTTTTACTGTACTTTTCAGCACTTAGCCATTTATTACATTCGTCGTTTGAATAAGCCACATGTCATAGTTTCCACACTTGCTGAGTACGACATGTACTCACTCTTGCAATCCCCCACCCAACAGTTGCAGGTCAGAATTGTGAGTTTAATGGCGATAATGCGGAGATCTAGGCCGTGTCTATCGTCAACCTTGCTTGTGGTGTTGCATGGAGCTGCGCTATCCCTTTTGCTTAGTTTGCTTAGTTGCTTAATTAGTTTATTTCCGCTGCATTAGTTGAACTTATCATTAATATTCATTAGGGCTTGTATTCGAGGATTTAATGAATCATGTAATAAGAGTACTTATTTAATAATTTGAGCTGTGGTAATTATCTGTTTATCATTTGTGAATCACTTGTGTATGTGTGTTGAACATCCTGGGCACACATATGCGTTAGCTTGGTTCATTTTCGGAACCGGGCGTCACAGAAGGTCACCCAGAGGGGGATGTTGCCGTACAGGATGATGTGACCTAGTCCTAACCCCGAGAATGGGCTCGAGGGGGTGAGCATGGACATCGGGATCTGCAGTTGGTCGATGGCCACATGACCGATGAGGTTAAGGTCAGCCCCGCCATCTATCAAGACATGGTGGAGCTTAACATTGGTGTTGGTGGGGGCGACTAGGAGAAGCAGGATCTCGACTCCCGCCATGTTCTTGGGGTACTCAAAGGCATCGAAGTTGATAGGCGTCTTCTTCCACTTGTGGTGCATCGCCGGAGTGGGGGTAGGAGCTATCGTGGCAACCACTCAGCGTAGGGTCTCGACTGCGTTCTGAGATGCGGGATCCTAAGACCCCCCAAAGATGACATGGAGTGTCTTGCGATGCTTGTGGTCGCTGCTGGCGTCGGAGTCTTCGTCCTGGTGGACCACCTTGATGGCCCATTCATGATTCTTGTACTCCATCTCCTCGTCCCCGTCGACCTTGGGGTCGACCTTCTACTTGCCCTCCTACTGGTAGAAGTGTGCGCCTTCAGGATGCTATTTTGCCCGCTCTCAGTATTGCTCGGCGCACCTCTTGATCTTCTGACAGTCGCTCGTGCCGCGGCTGCAAGTCTTGTGCACTGGGCAAGGCTCGACCCTGTTGTCAGTAGAAGGTGGCTGATGCGGGCACTTGTCGTGGCGTGGGGGTCTGGCGCCACCGGTCACCGCTGCTGCCACAACGGGTGCCCCCTGTTGTAGCTTGTTCTGGCCGCCGCCCTGGTTCTTGTTCTTCTTGTTGCCGCTACTCGAGGTAGCGGCTCCTTTGCCAGTTTGGTCGGCTTTTCCCGCCCCTGAGGTGGGCTATGAGTGCCAGTCACAGCCTTCTGCCGCCCAGGCACAGCGGTCGGCAATAGAGAAGAGCTCGGAGATGTCTTGCACATTTTGCGTGGCTAACTTCGAGGGAATCTTCCTATCATGCACTCCCTGCCAGAATGTCACTATGACAGAAGCATTTGGGAAGTTGGAGATGGAGTTGCGTACCTGATAAACCGATGGATGAACGATCGCAACGTCTCTTTGGGTTGCTGACGCACGGCTTGTAGGTCCAGCTCGGTGTCGGGATGTGTGTAGGAGCTGCCAAAGTTCACCGTGAACTGCCGGCAGAGTTCTTCCCAAGAGGTTATGGACCCCTAGGGTAGATTCATGACCCGTGATCGAGCTGAGAAAGTTAGGCCGACGGGGAAGTAGTTCACTAGGGTTAGCTCATCTGCTTCTGCAGCAAGGAGTGCCGTTGTGTAGATCTGTAGGAATTTGGCGGGGTTGACGCTTCTATCAATCTTCTCCAGCAGGTGTGGTCGTATATAACGTGGCCATGTCATCAGGCAGAGGTACCGAGCCAAGGCTGTGCACCCTCCGATGGGCGTCCCAGGAGAAGCGTACGGGGCAGCATACCCTGTGGGGTTTGTCGTGCACTGTACGGTAAATGCATTGTTTCTGCCTGCATGACGTGCGGCTGCTATGGAGCTTGCAGCGAAGCGTTCTTGAAAGTAGCCTAAAGGGTGGTGAATAGGCGACAATCGAAAATACTATGCTTAATTAAAGTTTTCATGTCAATACATGTCAGACTTGTGTGACTGAAGTCGGACATGTCTAATTCAGCTCAGATAAGTCCGACTGAATCTACAGGACATCAACAAAAATGAAATATTTAAGCAATCTAGTGAAAGGAAATACAACCTAGCAATTCTAGTAGATGATGGGAACAATGTTAAGTGCTACAAATAGAGTAAACCGAGATGATCGCTAAAAAGTAGAACTTTGCGGAAATGTAAATGGTGACAATGAACACAAGGATATTCTCCCGAGGTTCGGTTCCAGAAAGAAACCTATGTCCCCATTGAGGAACCCACAAAGGGTCAGGCCTAACAGACCTATTCTCGCAAGGTCAAGTCTTAGATCTTCCATTATCACAAAGGATTACAAACTTCCCCGCATCAAGAGATCACACAAGAACTTGTTGGGCGACGCCTAACCATCTAAGGGAAAACCCCAAGAGTAACAAATATGAAATCACGAAGAAACTCCGCAAATCAAATGTTGCTCAACCCCCTATGGACTTCTCTTGCCATGTATTACTATCTCTCCTTCACACTTCCCCAAAAACTTCGGATTTGGGCTCATGAGGGTGAAGAACAAGAGAGGAGGGTTTCTTGAGGGCTTGAGGCGGCTCTGAGAATTTCTGTAGGGTTAGGCTATAATTGGGGATGAAATCCCCATCAACTTATACTCAAAAAGTGTTTTTAGCCGTTAGTTGATAGCCCATGTCGGACAAGTCCGACCCAAGTTCGAACAAGTCCGACAGACTGATAATGGAGTAAGTACAGCTAACCACTCAAATTTGAATCTGTGTGCAAAAGCCGCGTCGGACAAGTCCGACACACATGGAGAGGTTTTTCAACTCAGACTTATCTAAGGCACTAAGCCAGAGAAGTCCACCTCGGACATGTCCGACCCACTTCGTACATGTGTGAATTGGATCAAAGACTTCTCAGACTTGTCTGAACACCCATCTCGGACAATTCTGAGTTTTCAGACACTTAGAAAAAATTTTCTAAGTCAAGTACCTCGGACATGTTCGACCCTCTTCGGACATGTCTGAATACCAACAGAGAGATTTCGTACATGTCCATTATACAGATTCGAACATGTCTGAATTCGACCAGAGAAGTTTCGGATATGTCCAAAATGCAGTTCGCACTATGAATTCCATCAGAAGGAATTTAGACTTATCCGATCCAAGGCTTCGGGCAAGTCTGACATAGACACAAAGGATTTTGCTAAAACCTACCCAAGAGGTTGAGCTCCCAGTTGACTCACTAAGTTTCCACGCGTCGTGTTCCTCTTATTAGTACGGACTTTCCTATTGCTCAAGGAGAAATAGAAACTCTATTTCTACTCAACTTTTCATGCCTTTTCTCCTTTTTTGCTAATTACATTTCGTAATAAAATCTATATAAGAGCTCAACCAAAGTCATTAGCCCTTTAATTGTTTGTCATTAGTCAACCAAAACCCACAAGGGACCTAGATGCACTTTCAATCTCCCCCTTTTTGGTGATTGATAACAACCAATTAAAGCTTCCAACAATTAGATAAAGATTTTGATTTTGAGTATTAAGGGTGTCGAAGTGTAGCAACGACACTTCCCTCGGTACTATTAAAGCATAGTTTGCGGAGGTTCGTATTCGGATGGGGTGCGTGTAAGATGACGAACAAGATGATGACACAGGAGTTCTTACGTGGTTCGAGCCGCTTGAGCATAATACCCTACTCCACGGGGTGGTTGTTGATTGAATGAGCGTGTAGCGAGTGTCTGAGATTGCTTGTGTGCGTGTGAGCTTAGATGATTTCTACTACAGCGCAATTCTTTTATATACTAAGGATTTTCCGTTACATGTATGCCTGGCCCGACAAGTGGCCCCAATGTCATATCCACCCTATACACGATCTACTAGTGTTATGGGTAATTAACTATGTGATAACATGCCTTAATGGCGGCGTTATCAGTCTTGATAGCCCCCTAATAACGCGTCATTAATACAACCTTAATGATATGTTAACCAGGTCTTGTAACAACTATTTAATAGCCTCTTCAATGTTTGTGCCGTTGGAGATCCAGCTACCTTCCTGTTGCAGGTTTAGTTTCGGGGGTCTGACATGTGGTAGCTCCGGAGCTTCCCTTTGTGGGGAGGCAGGTCCAGAGCTACTTGACAAGTGGTAGCACCGGAACTTCCCTCTATTGGGGATAAGGTCCAGAGCTACTGGACATGTGACAACACCGGAGCTTCCCTGTGAAGGGAGGTAGGTCCGGCCCTGCAAGACACGTGGTAGCTTTAGAGCTACCCAAACGAGGGAGGTGACCCCAATGGTGCGGGACACGTGTTGCCTTTGGAAGTCTTTAACATTGTCAGAAAGAACTCCATGATTTTATCCACAGTATCAGGGTGTACCTGTTATACAGGGTACCGGCATTGGCCCCCGGGCAAAACTTTGGGAGAGGACTCGATAACAGAGGTGGGGCCATCATCGATTCTTCCATTGCTGCTTTAAAGGTCTTTTCCTCGCCAGTTGGGACAGCAACACACAGTTATGCCATCGCCGTGTGGCCATTCTTGATTTGGTGAGTGGGATCCTGGCGTCCAGGTATCATGAAATTTAATGTTGCCAGTTCCCAATAAAAAATTTGTATCGGTTCCCAACTTAATCTGTGTAGCCATGTCAGGCTGCTGTCCTCGGGCTTCCAACTTCCCATCATGACAACGGTTCGCCTAGTGCGACTTTTTAACAAGGTGGACCCGGGCCCCCTTGTCATTGACGGGGTAACTTCTTAAAATGTGATTTTGATCCCGCCACGATTTCCATCCAAGCGTTGCAGAGGCTTACTGAAGGGAAAAAGCTTGCACGAGAAAAGAACACTCTATGTTTTTATTTGGTCCTGTACTTAGAGCTCTCTGCCTTTGCATTGCTTCTTCCACTTCCGCTCCACTTTGCCATGATGAAGTTGGGTCTTCCACGCAACTGGATCAAGAAATAAGAAGATTTGTCAAAGGTCTGCACCTACATGGGGTGGTCAATCGAATCCTTCTACAACTCGATCTGCATCGGCAAGCTCCCCTTCAATAAGAAATGCGCCGGCAAGATCGTCTACTTCACAGCGTTCTCCATGGTGGCGCTCATCCCACCCTTCTCTTGCTTCTTGCTGATGCTGCTGGACTTCTACAGTCTGCAGCTTCATCACCTCGGCCCCACTCCTTCCGACTAGTGGTGACTTTCGTCCACTTTTGCGTGATGTGGGTGGGTGTGTCGCCCTGCATCGAGCTCTTTCGGACCTTCTTCAAGGTCCATTCCACCAAGAAGTCGAAAGAGTTACTTGGATTCTACTACTTCGTGAAGTGCAAGAATTCTGCCTTGAAGTGCTTGAAGGTATTCCCCTTCGGGAAGTGGGATGGCTGGAAGAAGGACCGGGTGATTGTAAGTGTGGATCACCATGACATGCTTGAGCTGCCCGAAAGCTTCCCCAACATCGACACCGACGCCTGGGAAGTAGTCCCAAAGCTATCCGAGGCGTACAACACCATTTTGACAAGGATCTGTCAATGCGTGGAGGGAGGAGTGACTCCACAGATGGTGATCGCCAACTTTGTAACAAATTGGTGGGCTCTACTGAAGAAGAGAGAATGGCCCGCATGGTCTTTCAGTGGAGTGATGGACACCAACCGAATTGAAACTGGTCTCCGGTCTAATTTGGATGATGTGACACCTGGTTCTGAAAATGAACCAAGTGCAGTATATGTGTGCCAAGGACGTTCAACACATATACACGAGTGCATTCACAAAAGGATATATAGAAAATTACCACAAAACACTATTAATTAAGCACTTTTGTTACAGAATTCAGGATATCATTGAATACAAGCTCTAATGAGTATTAATGACTAGTTTGAACTAATGCAGCGAAAATAAACTAAATAAGCAACTAAGCAGCTAAGCAAAATAAGCATAAGGGTAGCGCAGATCCAACCAACACCACAGGCAAAGCTAGCGGCAGACACTGCCTAGAACTCCGCATTATCAACGTTATACTCCCAATCCTGACCCGCAACTGTTGGTGTGGGAATTGCAAGGGTGAGTACATGTCGTACTCAGCAAGTGTGGAAAGTATGACATGTAGCTGATACAAATGACGAATAACAAAGGCTAAGTGTCGAAAAGTACATTAAAACATTTGAAAACAATATATTATATGTATTTGAAGTAAAACCATCATAAACCTTGTAGTTATCATAATACCAGTCCATATATCATTTCCATCATCCATATTCCATATTTCTCATTACCATTAACCATATCCATTGCCATAAACCATGAAACCATCCCATAACCAGTACCAAACCATTCAAACTCAAAACCCCTCTAATCATGTAGGTCATCCAGGTGCTATTAACCGGGAGCACGACTATCATGATAGTTTTAATACTCTGGAGAGTTTGTACTACTTTACCCACGTGTTTGTGATTTCATCACCCGTCGTTGACTAAAGAAAATAGCCAATTACACTTCCTTAGGTGTATGGCCAATAGATCACAGAATAGCCTTTACAAAGGGACTACTAGTATGTACGGACCCACTGAGGTTTCACCGGTGGCGATGTCTCCAACTGAGCACATCTTCAACCAAGGGCCCCCTCTTGTGCCGTTCAGATTCCAGGGAGTCCCACCAAAAATCCAAACCCAATCCGACTCCCCTTCCCTGGCGTGCCAAATGACCCGTTCAATACTAGCAATACCCTAATTAATCAGCTACGTCGCACCCATACTTGGCCTCGTGGTGGCACTGTAGTCTTGGCATATTCTCGCATGAACCGGTCCTTAGATCCGAAGCAAGCAACCACCATGTCTTCTGACCCATCCACATGCCAGGCTTGCTTATATCACCCATTACCATATCATATTAACCAGTTCATATTAACCATAATCTCATTAATGCATAATTAAATAGTATAGTTGTTTTGCCATCCCAATTAATTAAGCGAAGTAAAAAGGTAAAAAGCCCTTTCCGACTCTCTGCCATGAATTCCAGGTTACAAGGGTGGTTAAACAAAGCTAGTAAACTTCCTATCATAGGAATTCCCATCAAATTGACACAAGCATGCAGTTTTGAAAACAAAACATTTATTGCAAAAACAGGATCAATATGTTCAAGGACACTTGCCTTGCTCTTGGTCTTGGTTTGGGTCAAAGACTTCAAATTCCTGGTACTGGGGATCCTCCGTAGCACCATCTAGCGCAAAACCCGTCTAATCCGTGTAATAAACATACAAGACAATAATTAACATCAATAAGTGCACATATATTACTCAATATGTCATGACATGCATGATTAATGCAAATGCAAAGCAAAACTAGTTATTGAGTTGTTAATGATATTTACTAACTAGTTCTAATGGTTTTCAACAAGTTCGAGCAGGTTTGGAATTGATCCGAATCAATTTCGAACTAATTCATCAGAAAACAATCAGCAAAATCAGACTAGTCCGCTGTAGGGCCGAACTAGTCCGCCCTACGTAGAAAAACAAGCTAGGGTTTTCTAGATTGACGTGAATTTGGAGAAAAGAGGTTGAATTCACGTGAGGAAGAGGAAGTAGAAGGTATACCAGGTATTTAGAACTCCAGTGCATCAAGGGTTTTGGAGGCAACACTTAGATCTTGGCAATTTTGGGTTGATGAAGAACTTGAAGGTGACTTGTTGATGAAGAATGAAAACTTGATGGAGATCTTGATCACTTGATCCTTTTTCATTTCCTCCTCTTCTTCTTGCTCAGGATCTCCTTATCATTCCTTGATGGCGGCTATCCACGAGCAAGGGTTTGTGGTCTTTTAATTGAGGCAAAAGGATGTAAGGTTGGGGTGTTGGGTTGTTTATATAGGGGTGGAGGGCTAGGGTTTCATGGATTTTGAGTTTGGGGTGGGTGGAGGCCGTTGTGGGGTCCCACATGGGCTCCAAAAGGGTTAGACATGACATCCTTAGGCCCACTTATGGTAAAACCCAAAAACACATCGTGGACAAAAGATCAACTCGGAATCGCGATAATCGGACAAGGCTGCAAGAGGCCGGACTAGTCCAATATCAGTCAGAGAAGAAAATGGATAAGTTCGGACTATATAGGACAAGTCCAAACTTAGTCAGAGAATAAAATGTACAAGTCCTCTAGATGTCGGACAAGTCCGAACAAGTCTAAGGACTTGATAAATTTTAATGAATTGGGATACCGGACTAGTCCACAATGGACCGGACAAGTCCGAAAATTGTACAGAGACAAAACTGGACTAGTCCGCAGCAAGGAAGGACAAGTCCGAAGAAGGTTAGAGAGAAATCGGACTAGGCCGCACCAAAAATGGACTAGTCCACACTTCTCACAACTTTTGAGTGCGTTTTTTCATTAAACTCATTTTAAACTTGCTCATTTTTATATGACTTAATGTTAAACATGTATATGAACTTATGAAATGCATGATGCATGAAAATGAGGGTGTTACAAACCTACCTCCCCCCCCTACAATGAATCTCGCCCTCGAGAATCGATGCGGAAGAGAAGAGATAGGGAAATTCCTTCTTGAGATCATCCTCCAGCTCCCAAGTTGCCTCTGATTCAGTGTGATGATTCCATTGTACATTGCACCATCAAATAACCTTGTTCCTTGTGACTATCTACTTGGTTTCCAAGATTTTGACCGGTTGCTCGGCATAAGTCAAATCTGCCTCCAGTTCTAATTCTTCCCTTGGCACTTGTTCTTCCAGTACCCTCAAGCACTTCTTGAGCTGGGAAACATGAAACACGTCATGTACATCTGAAAGATGAGCTGGCATCTCTAACTTGTATGCTAATTCTCCTCTTTTGTCCAGAATCTCTAATGGCCCAATGTATCGAGGTGCTAACTTGCCTCTGATGTTGAACCTCTTATGACCTCTCATGAGTGACACTTTTAGATATACGAAGTCTCCTACTTCAAAGGCTAGGTTTCTCCACCTATTATCCGCATAGCCTTTTTGTCTTGATTGCGCAGCCCTCAAATTCTTGCAGATTATCTGGACTTGCTTTTTAGCTTCTTGCAACATATCAAATCCAAACACTTGATTTTCTCCTGTCTCATTCCAGAACAAAGGTGTCCTACACTTCTTCCCATATAGTGCTTCATAGGGTGACATTTTCAATCTTCCTTGATAACTATTGTTGTATGAAAATTTTGCATATGGCAAGCTTTTGTCCAAACTTCTTCCATGGTTCAAGGCACAAGCTCTTAACATATCCTCTAAAATCTGGTTGGTCCTCTCAGTTTGTCCATCCATTTGAGGGTGATATGTTGAGCTAAAATTCAACCTTGTTCCCAATGCTTTATGCAATTTATGCCAAAACCTAGAGGTAAATTGAGAACCTCTATCCGAGAATATTTTCTTCGAGACTCCATCTTGACACACAATGTGCTCCATATACAACTCTGGTAGCTTCGCGGCAGTATATGTGGTCTTGACAGGAATAATGTGAGCTGACTTGGTCAAACGATCCACAATTATCCAAATTGAGTGATAGCCGGAGTGCGTACGAGGTAAACCAACTATAAAGTCCATCCCGATTTCTTCCCACTTCCATTCTGGAATCTTCAATTGCTGCAATAATTCGGCTAGCCTTTACTGTTCAACTTTGACTCGCTAGCACACATCACACAAAGCTACATATTCAGCTATATCCTTCTTCATGCTGGCCCACCAATAACATGTCTTCAAGTCCATGTACATCTTCGTACAACCCGGATAAATTGAGTATGGCGAGTCATGTGCCTCCTTCAATATTGTTTCCTGAATGTGCTTAATATTGGCCACAACCATCCTCTTTCCAAGCCATAAGGTACCATGGTCGTCCTCATCAAACCTGAATTCTCTCCCTTCTCAGGTCCTTTCCTTCATCTCTTGGATTTCCTCATCCTTTGTTTGACCCTCTCGAATATCTTGCTCCAAGGTCGGATTTAACTCCATTATTCCCATCTCATTCTGAAATCCGAGATTCAACCATTCAAACTCCTTACATAACTCGGATGACAATTCTCGAACCGTGAGCTGGTGGCTTACTCCTTTCCTACTCAAGGCATCAGACACGACATTAGCGTTTCCTGGGTGATAATTGATTCCCAGATCATAATCATTGATGAGCTCCAACCATCTTTATTGTCTCAAATTCAGATCCGTTTGTGTGAAAATATACTTAAGACTCTTATGATCCGTATAAATTTCACACCTATGTCCAAGGATATAGTGTCTCCAAATCTTCAATGCGTGTACCACGGCTGCAAGTTCCAAATTTTGTGTTGGGTAATTCTACTCATGTTTCTTTAATTGTCTCGATGCATAGGCTACCACTTGACCTTCTTGCATGAGCACGCATCCAAGTCCTTGTCTTGATGCATCACAATAAATATCAAAACATTTGCTTACATCCGGCAAAAACAAAACTGGGGCTGTAGTTAACCTTGTTTTCAACTCCTCAAAACTGTCCTAACAATCTTGAGTCCGTTGAAATTCTTTCCCCTTCATTAGCAACTTTGTCATGGGCTTGGCTATCTAGGAAAAGTCCTTGATGAACGTACGGTAATATCCAGCCATTCCAAGAAAACTCCGGATCTCCTTTACATTCTTTGCGGGTTCCCATTTCAACACGTCCCTCACTTTTCCGAGGTCGACCAATACTCCTCCTCTAGAGATAATATGACCCAAAAATGACACCTCTTTCAACTAAAACTGGCACTTGCTGAACTTGGCATACAATTGATGCTCCCTCAATTTCTGCAATGTGAGCCTTAAGCTTTACTTATGCTCATCCTCGTTCCTCGAGTAGATCATGATATAATCAATGAACACCATAAAAAATTTATCCAAGTGCTCCATGAAGACCTTATTCATGAGGTACATAAAATAGGTAGGTGCGTTTTTCAATCCAGAGGACATAACTGTATACTCATAAGATCCATACTGTGTCCAAAAAGTTGTCTTGGGTATGTCTGATGGTCTAATCTTCATTTGAAAGTATCCCGACCTCAAATCAATCTTGGAGAATACACAAGCACCCTTCATCTAATCGAACAAATCCTCTATGCGGGGCAAAGTATACTTGTTCTTGATTGTCACCTCGTTCAGAGCTCAGTAGTCCACACACATCCTTTGTGATCCATCCTTCTTGTCCACAAAGAGAACGGGTGCTCCCAAAGCTGAAGAGCTTGGGCGAATGAAACCCTTCTGTAGTTGCTTTTGAATTTTCTTCTTGAGCTCTGCTAACTCCTTAGGAGGCATCCTATATGGCCTCTTAGCTATAGGTGCATTTCCAGGTATTAAACAATAACCAATTCTATTTCTCGATCAGGTGGCATACCTGGCAACTCATCCAAAAACACATCCAAGTATTCACACACCACTGGAATCTCCTCAATTGCGGTGTCGTCATGTGATTGAACTCCAATTTCTTCGGTGCATGTTGAGATGCTTCAAATTCTATGGTGATCCCTTCCTCATTGGTCAACTTCACCGTCATTGTGGCACATTCAATGACTCCATTGTGCTTCCTCAACCAGTCCATACCAAGTATAATGTCCAATCCTTGAGAATTCAAAACAATGAGGTTGGCAAAGAAGTCTACCCCCCTTATTCTAAGGCTTACTTTTAGACATACTATATTTGTCCTCATCTCTCCTCCTAGAGACTTAATCAATAGAGTATACTTCATATGAGAGATAGGCAAACTATACTTTGCAACATATTTTGATGCAACGAATGCGATGCTCCAGAATAAAATAACATAGTCACCGTGTTGGAGTTTGCGAGAAACATACCAATAACCACATTATCCGCTTGTTGAGCTTCCTCCGTAGAGACATGGTTCACATTTCCACGAGCAAAATTTTGTTGTCCACGGTTCCCTTGCGGCCGTCCTCCACTGGGTCTTGGGTTTTGTCTTGGAGCATTGCTTCCTTGACCAAGGCCTGACTTTGGACATTGAATTGCAAAGTGTCCTGCTTCTCCACATGTATAGCACTTCCTAACTGCACCAGAATTTGGACGGACTTGATTCTGAACATTTGCACCAGAAGGGTTGGAACGAGGTGCAAAAGGCATTGGAGGCCTTGGTGCTCGCATGATAGGGCGTTGCTGCACAAACTGAGTTGGGCGCTGTGCATAACCAGGGCACTGTACAGGAGCAGAAGGGCTGTAATAAGGCACATTAGGTGGTGCGAAGCGAGGGTGCACTTTACTTCCTTGTTGCTGTCCCTGATATGGCTCCTTCCTCTTGTTATCTAGTTCCATCTCACGGACTTTGTTCTCCACAACAATTGCTTTGTCCACAAGCTTCTGGAAGTTGGCATAATCACAATTCAGCAATTGTACCTGGATCTCATTGTTCAAGCCCCACATGAACAAGTATTGCTTCCGGTTTTGCCGGCTGACATCTTTAGGGGCGTACCTTGAAAGTTGAGTGAATTTATTGATGTATTCACCCACACTCGATCTTCCTTGCCTCAAGTTTTCAAACTCTTGCCTCTTCAAAATCATAACACCCTCGGGCACATAATGAGAACGGAAGCTCTCCTTGAATTCGGCCCAAGTAATCCTCTCATGGTTCTCATATGTGTTGCACAAGGAGTCCCACCAATTGGCAGCTACTCCAACAAATTGATGAGATGCGAATAGCACCTTCTCCTAGTCACTGCATTGGACAATAGCTAGCTTCTTTTCCACGGACTTGAACCAATCATTAGCGTCCAGAGGGTTGGTGGCTTGAGCAAAAGATGGTGGCCTAGTCTCATGAACTCCCCCAATCGGTTATGAGGAGGTGGGGGCGGTGGTGGAGTCATGTGAGGCTGATGGTTGTTGTTACCAGCCTGCAGCTGTCCAATACTCTGTATCATAGTCTGCATGAACTGGTTTTGCATGGCCAATAGCTGCTCAAGATTGATAGCTCCCTGGGCGGGTCCTTGTCCATTGTTGTTCTGATGTGCCCCAGTGTTTTCCTCCTCATCATGGGCATCCCTCTGGTTGCGAGTCCTCACCATATGAAGAAAAGCAAGAGATAAGAATTTAGAAAACGTCTCCAACTATATGCATCAAGGGATATGAAACTAAGAAACTAACTATACTAGCCTATTTGGATATGGCAATGCAAAAGCATCCCAAAATCCTCTACTAAGCACACAAACAGCAATACATCGCAAACAGCACACCATGCAAAAACACATCGATTCCTGGAGTGCCCCTATGTGCTCTAAAGTGTCCATTCTACCTAGGTTGCGTCTTACGGTCAACCTGTGGCTCTGATACCAATTTGTGACACCCGAGTCCTAAAATGAACCAAGTGTAGTGTATGTGAGCCCAGGACGTTGAACACACATACACGAGTGCATTCACAAAAGGATATACAGAAAACTACCACAGAACAAGATTAATTAAGCATTTTTATTACAGTATTCAGCATATCCTCGAATACAAGCTCTAATGAATATTAATGATCAGTTTGAACTAATGCAGCGGAAATAAACTAAATAAGCATCTAAGCAGCTAAGCACAATAAGCATAAGGGTAGCATAGCTCCAATCAACACCACAGGCAAAGCTGACGGTGGACACGGCCTAGAACTCCGCATTATCAACGTTATACTCCCAATCCTGACCTGCAACTGTTGGAGGGAGAATTGCAAGGGTGAGTACATGTCGTACTCAGGAAGTGTGGAAAGTATGACATGTAGCTGATACAAATTACGAATATAATAAAGGCTAAGTGCTGAAAAGTACATTAAAACATTTGAAAAGCAGTATATTATATGTATGTGAAGTAAACCCACTATAAACCATGTAGTTATCATGATACCAGCCCATATTCATTATCATCATCCGAATTCTAGATTTCTCATTACGAATAACCTTATCCATACCAGAAATTAATCCATTATCCAGCCATAACCATGTTGTCAACCATAGCCATAACCATTACCAAACCATCCCAAAGTCCAAGTTCCCTCTAATCATGTAGGTCATCTAGGCGCTCCTGACCGGGAGCACGGTTATCATGATAGTTTACTAGACACACTCTACAGAGGTTGTACCACTTTACCCACGTGTTTGTGATTTCATCACCTTGTAGTGACTAGAACCTCTATTATGCCGTCTCACACTTCCATCAGTGTGTGGCCAAGAGATCAAAAAATAGCCTTTACAAAGGGATTACTAGCCTATTTAGTCCCCACTGAGGTTTTGCCAGTGACGATGTCTCCTACAGAGAACATCTTCAACCAAGGGCCCCCTCTTGAGCTATTCGGATCCCAGGGTAGTCCCACCAATCATCAACAAACCCAATCCGACTACCCCTTCCTGGAGCATCCTTAATGGTCCAAATAGCACTGGCAAAGCCCTAATTAATCAGCTACATTGCACCCATACTTGGCCTCGTGGTGGCACTGTAGACCTGGCTTATTCTCGCGTGAATCGGTCCTTAGATCTAAAGCAAGCAAACCACCATAACATCCAACCCATCCACATACCAGGCTTGCTTAGATCTCCCATTATCATATTACATTAACCAGTTCATGTTAATCATAATCTCATAAATGCATCATTAATGTGTAGTATTGTTTTCCCATTTCAATTAATTAAGCGAAGCAAAAGGTAAAAAGCCCATCCGACTCTCTACCATGAATTCCAGGTGACAAGGGTGGTAAAACAACTCTAGTAAACTTCCTATCATAGGATTTCCCATAATATTGACACAAGCATGCAGTTTGCAAACAAAACATTTTATTTTAAAACAGGATCAATATGCTTCAAGGACACTTGTCTTGGTCTTGGGATTGGTTCGGGTAAAAGCCTTCAAACTCTTGGTGCTAGAGATCGTCCGTGGCACTCTCTAGCGCAAACATTACTCAATATGACATAACATGCATGATTAATGCAATCTAAGGTGGAACTTGTTAATGAGTTACTTTTAATGATCACTAACTAGTTCTAATAGATTTTAACAAGTTTACACATGTTTGGATTTGGTTCGAAACAATTTAGTTTTAATTCAACAGGAATTAGATTGCAAAATCAGACAAGTCCATAGTAGGCCGGACTAGTCCGCACTGCGCAGGAACATCAGATTAGGGTTTTCTAGCTCCACGTGAATTTGGATATTTGGGGTTGAATTCACGTAAGGAAAAGAGAATAGAAGGTATATCAGGTGTTTAGAACTCCAATAGCAACACTTGGATCTTGAAGATCTAGGGTTGATGTAAAATCCCAATATTTCAAAATATGGCTAATTCAAATGAAAAATGGAAATTTAGAATTTTTATTTCCAAATCCCTACTTCAGCCCATCCGAATCTCGAGGGCGAGATTCATTTTAAGGGCGGGTAGAATTGTAACACCCTGATTTTTTAGTTTTGGCAAATTAAAAACTTAAATGGGAATTTAGAGTTAATAATAGAAGGAATTTGTTTTTATAAGTAAAAATATAAAATATATGCATCTCATCGTGTATTTGCATTCATCCTCATGTATTGAAAATTTATTACCAAAATAAATATGCAAAAGTAATCTATTTGCCATAATAAATATGACATAAAAGAAATTAATGAAACCAAAGGTATATATAAATATAATAGTTTAATTATATAATGAGTTCTTTGGAAATCATTAAGAAAGATGAAATAGGAACAAACCTAAAAGAATTAGAAATAAAGATGCAACTAAAATTGAGCCAGGTACCGGATTAGTCCGGACTAGTCCGGTGTTCCAGTGGACTTGTCCGATTTCCTCTCTGACTAAAGTCGGACTTGTCCAATTTTTGGCCAGACTTGTAAGATTTCTTTCTGACTGACTTCGGACTAGTCCGGTCCTTTTCGCACTTGTCCGATATTTCGCGATTCCGAATTGATCCTTTGTTTTACGACTTGTTCCTTGGGTTTCACGTTAAGTGGTCCTAGGGACGTCGTGCCTAACTCTTTTAGAGCCCATGTGGGACTCTAAACCGGCCTCTACTCCTCTCAAACTCGAAATCCATCTAACCCTAGCCTCCACCTTGATATAAACAACCCCACCCCTTGGCTTGACATCTATTTGCCACTTTTCCACCCCACCCAAACCCTAGTTTGTGGAGAGATGCCATCAAGGAGGGAGAAGGAGATCCCAAGCAAGAAGAAGAGGAGGAAATGAAAAAGGATCAAGATCTCCACCAAGCTGTCCTTCCTCGTCACCAATTCATCTCCAAGTTCATCATCAACCCTAGATCGCCAAGATCCAAGTGTTGTCTCCAAGTTTCTTGATTCTTTGGAGTCCTAAACACCTTGTATACCTTCTATTCTCTTTTCCTTATGTGAATTCGACCCTAGATCTCCAAATTCACTTCAATCTAGAAAACCCTAATATGCTGATCTCGCAAAGTTCAGACTTGTCCGGTCCCTAGCAGACTAGTCCGATTTTCCTGGTTAAATTGTGTTGAATTAATTCTAAAATTTGACCTAATCAAATGCAAACCTATATAAAATTGTTAAAAGCTATTAGAACTAGATAGTGATCATTAAAATCAATATATTAACAAGTTTTACCTTGCATTAGCATTAATCATGCATGTCATGTCATATTAAGTAATATTTGTGCACTCTTTGATTGTGTTTCTTGTCTTGTATGTTTATTGTGCGGATTAGACGGATTTGCGCTAGAGAGTGCCGGGGAGGATCTACAGCACTAAGAGTTTGAAGGCTTCGACCCGAATCAATCCCAAGAGCAAGGCAAGTGTCCTTGAAGCATATTGATCCTGTTTTAAAATAAATATTTTGTTTGAAAATTGCATGCTTGTGTCAATTTGATGGGAAATCCTATGGTAGGAAGTTTACTAGTTTTGTTGACCACCCTTGTCACCTGGAATATATGGTAGAGAGTTGGGAAGGGCTTTTTACCTTTTGCTTCGCTTAATCAACCGGGATGGGAAAACAACTACACCACTCCATTTAATTATGCATGGATGAGATTATAGTTAACATGAACTGGTTAATATTATATGGTAATGGGTGATCTAAGAAAGCCTGGTATGTGGATGGGTTGGATGTTATGGTGGTTTTGCTTGGTTTAGATCTAAGGATCGGTTCGTGGAGCGACCATCCAAGATTTACAGTGCCACCATGAGGCCAAGTATGGGTGTGGCGTAGCTGATTGATTAGGGCTTTGCCAGTGCTATTTGGACCATTAAGGATGCTCGGGGAAGGGGTAGTCGGATTGGGTTTGTTGATGATTGGTGGGACTACCCTGGGATCCGAATGGCTCAAGAGGGGGCCCTTGGTTAAAGATGTGCTCAGTTGGAGACATCGCCATCGGTGAAACCTCAGTGTGGTCTAAATAGGCTAGTAATCCCTTAGTAAAGACTACTTTGTGATGTCTTGGCCACACACCGACGGAAGTGTGAGACGGCATAATACAGGTTCTAGTCATCGAATGGTGATGAAATCACAAACACGTGGATAAAGCGGTACAACCTCTGCAGAGTGTGTCTAAAACTATCATGATAGTCGTGCTCCCATTTATGAGCAACCTGGACCCTCACATGATTAGAGGGATGGTATTTGGGAAGGTTATGGGTTGGTACTTGTTATGGCTGGATATGGATTAAACTATGACATTGAATATGGTTAAATGGTATGATGGTGATGGATATGGAATATGGATTGGTGCTACGTTATTAATTATGATTTATGATGGGTTTATTTCATATACATGTAATATATTGCTTTTCAAATGTTTTAATGTACTTTTCAGCACTCAACCATTATTATATTTGTCATTTGAATCAGCCACATGTCATACTTTCCACACTTGATGAGTACGACATGTACTCACTCTTGCAATCCCCCCCAATAGTTGCTGGTCAGGATTGGGAGTTTAATGGCGATAATGCGGAGTTCTAGGCCGTGTCTACCGTCAGCTTAGCCTGTGGTGTTGCATGGAGCTGTGCTATACCCTATTGCTTTTGCTGCCTAACTGTTTAGTTTGCTTATTTAGTTTATTTCCGCTCCATTAGTTGAACTTGTCATTAATATTCATTAGAACTTGTATTCGAGGATAATATGGTTTGTGCAATAAAATTTGGTTAATTAATCTTGTGCAGTGGTAATTATCTGTATATCGTTTGTGATACACTCGTGTATGTGTGTTGAACGTCCTCGGCACGCATATGCGTTCACTTGGTTCTTTTTCAGAATCGGGTGTCACAGTTGATGAAGAACTTGATGGTGAATTGTTGATGAAGAACGCAAAGTTGATTGAGATCTTGATCCTCTTTCGTTTCTTCATCTTCTTCTTCTTGTTCTAGATCTCTTTCTCCATCCTTGGTGGCGGCTATTCACGAACTAGGGTTTGGGTGGCGTTGAAAAGTGGCAAATAGATGTCAAGCCAAGGGGTGGGGTTGTTTATATAGAGGTGGAGGCTAGAGTTGGATGGATTTCGAGTTTGAGATGAATAGGGGTCGGTTTGGAGTCCCACATGGGCTCTAAAATAGTTAGGAACGACGTCCCTAGGCCCAGTTAACGTAAAACCCATGAAATAAGTTGTAAAACAAAAGATCAACTCGGAGTCGTGATTTATCGGACAAGTCCGCCAAAGGACCGGACTAGTCCGAAGTTGGAAAGAGAGAAATCGGACAAGTCAAGACTGGACATCGGACAAGTCCGAACTTTTCTAGAGGGGAAAAAACATACAAGTCTGGCCAAAAATCGGACAAGTCTGACTTTAGTCAGAGGGAAAAATGGACAAGTCCGCTGGAACACCGGACTAGTCCAGACAAGTCCAGGGACTTAGCAAAATTTCAAGGAATTGGAACACCGGACTAGTCTGCACAAGACCGGACAAGTTCAAAAGTGTCAAGAGGCAAAAACAGACTGGTCCGCAGAAAAATGGACAAGTCCGAGTGAGGTCAGAATGAAATCGGACTAGTCTGCAACGAAATCAGACTAGTCCGCACTTTCCAGAATTCTTAAGTGCAGTTTTGTTCCAAAACAATTTTAAACTTATTCCTTTTTATGTTGCTTAATGTTAGACATATTTGATGATGGATGCAAGGTATGATGCATGAAAATGAGGGTTTTACAATATGAGTGAGGAAATAGTTGGATGCCCACTAAGGAGTATGACTAGTTTAAGATATAAAGGTGGCAATACTAACCTACTTGTTATTATATTCTGTAACGATGCTCAGACATCAGGTAAGAGGTAAGGTGTGCCACCGAGAGCAGATCAATCTCGGTAAGCTCTTCCATACGAGATGTGGTATGTGATCGTTTCTGTGGCTTAGCACGGAAAGTAAATATGAGCTCTGAAACTTTTCATGTTTCTGAGAACATATGACACGCGGTACCCCAACGTGACACAAAATTAGTGAGGGCCCCCATCGGGTGGTGGATAACCCGATAGTATGCTTCTCTAGAACTATTCATGTTCTATGGGAGCATGCAAACACGTATGCCCGAGCGTGTATAAGTCGCTTCGTGCGGGAGTCTTTGCTATACAGACGTAGTGCAGCCATGTACCTCGAGACGTGACTTCGCTCGAGGGCGACTTATACCAGAGTCGTATGCATTTACTTTCATATACATTATTGTGACTGTCTGTCGTGTTTCCCCATGCCACCCTTAAGGGGTGAAGGAGTGAAAGGGGATTGTGTGTCTTCTGCAGCTACACTAACTATGGTAGCGATCCATGTAGAACACGTTTGCGAGTGAACGATACTAGGACCACCTATAGGCATATCCGTATATACCAGTTAGATTTTATTTGGTGAGGCACATTGTACCGTCAGTATCACATTTGATAGATTGACCATCCCCCACGACAGTATGGATGCATTATGTTTTGGAAAGTCCGACTATCAGTTGCTGGTATGTTTGGACTCGATAAATTGAATTCAGACTCGACGAAGGTGTACAACCAAGATTCTTTGTTTTTGGCAGAAGTTTGCTCAACAATGATAGGTTTTAATTTTGGTTAGTTATTAGAGAACATAGGGGTATGCTATATGGGTTCTAAGCTTTTGAAGACCTCTACAAACTTTCAGTTGACCACTAAGACAGAAAGATTTGATAACCTAGTGAAAGTTGAACTCTACCAAAACTACTCCAGAGGCCTATACCATTGCAAAAGTCTCTGTATTTTTGCCATAACTTCCTGTAGAGAAATCCCTGAACCATTATTATACATATTTGGAAAGGGGATAATCAGCTCTACATCTTGGTAATTCAAAGTGTTCCCTAATTCGATGTTGAACCAAGTCAAATTTTGGGTCCAATATAGAGATATGTAGGACTACTGGCAGAAGCCCTTTACTCAATCTGTGAAGTTTAGATAGTTATAACTCTTAATCCATAAAGGTGACATAGTCATGTATATACATTTCTAGAAATCTTAGGAAGTCCTCTATTAACTTTCTATTCAACTCTTGGACTGAATCTTGCAATAGCAGGCGGTCCAGAACCAGGAACCAATTGTGCATAGTTTGGAATTTGCGCGCTTTGACCTGTATAACAATTTTGTAAGGCTGAATCATTTTATTTATGGGATTTTAACATGATTTTGTACCATGTTTATCTTGTCATTACCTCAATATATTGTTTTGATATACCTGAATAAACTGTGGGTGATGACCACATATACAGGAGAGGTTCTGTCAAAATTTCCAGAAAATTTTAGTCAACTTCAAACCTGTATAACTTTTAATACAAAGCCCACCTGGAGGTGTGCAAGTACAATGCGGAAAGGTTATGAAGTGAGCTAAAACTTTTGTATTCAACTCAAATCCTGGTACTGACCTGAAAATTTTGAATTTATACAGTATTGGTCAGCTGAAACAGGACTGAGTTTCATACTCCAGTTTTGAACTATCGTGTACCCTGTGATCAATCTTCAATATCTCATATTCCAGAAGGGCTATGGAGACATATGATTAATTTTTGAAAAGCTTGGAAAGTCTTCAATAAGTTTTCTGGTGACCTCCAAGCCAAAAGACCTTTCTAAGATGATGAAAGTACACCATAATTGCAAATGCTACTGTTCTGAAACTGTTTGAACCAGCAGCTTTATTTTTGCCCTAACTCTTCATAGAGAACTCTTCTAGGCCATTGTGATGCATTTTCGGAGAGGAAAGGGTCTATTCTACAACTTTATAATTCATTGTTGCCCCAAATTCAGATCTGAAGTATTTATAAACTTGAGTTAAAAACTGGAACAAGAGTATATGTGCTACCTGAACCAGCCAGGAAAATTGTCAACTTTGAACAAGCATAAGTCCTAAATTCGAACAGCAATATAGTAATTTATATACATGTCTGGAAAGCTTAAGGAGTCCTCTATCAAGTTTCTATTCGACACTAAGGCTAAAACTCGTAATAACAGGGTTTAAATTAAAGTATCGTCGAAGTTATCTTGACAGCACAGAATCTGGACAGATTTTTATTCAGTTACTGTTTTAACAATACCTTCGAGAAGAATCATCTAATTGTTTTGTGTTTTGGCATTTCTGGAATTCTGAGGATGTATATAACAAGTTTGTAATAACTTGTTTTTACAAATATTGATGTTTATCTATCTAAAAACTGTGGACAAAATCAGCAAGAAACGAAGGAGGTTCTGTGGAAATTCATTAAAAATCTGGGAACATAATTGAACTTTAAAAATTCATATCTCCTCAACCAGCAGTTCTATGAGGGAAAATCTATACTTTTTGGAAATATTTAGAAGTCCTATACATGTTCTCTATTCAACTCAAGATCAGAATTCCCTTTTAAGTGGGTCAGAGTTTGGAAATCGCAGAATCTGTCCGGCCACACCCAATCTGAACAGTGTTTCTATATATTGCTGCACAGTGCGCATGTTTCCAACATAAGAGTCATAAAAAGTTATGCATAACCTGTATACAAAGTTTAGGAGGTAAACTACAAAGTTGTAGTTGTAAGTTTGGGTCCAAATTAAATAAGGTAAGAAACAGTTGGATCAAGAGGATATCTACAACTAGGATGCTACAGGAAATTTTCAAAAGATCGATCAACTTTTCAAAGCCAGATCTTCTCGACCGTAACTGTTTTGGAAGCAAATAAAGGCATTCTACAAAGGTCATCGAGTGTAGTACATTTTTGTAGTTTAACTCCAATCCAAATTTTGCCTCTTAACTGGTTGAAAAGTTTGAATTTCTCCAGGTTGGTGAGCTGGACCAGAACCTGGACAGTGGTTCAAATTTTGAAATTCGATCAGTTTTGCTTTCAATTTCTAGGATCATTGCTCATGTTCCGCAACTGGTGTTCGACATGGTGTGGTGGATTTGAGCAGTAGTTTTACTTCCAGGAGTTGCATATAATCTTCCCATAAGGATTAGTTGAAGTAAACTTCTCGAACATGTAGTTCGAAACTTTAAGGGGGAAGATGTGCATCCAAGTAGCTTAAAGTGATCGGAAAATTACATCTTCAAGAGAAACCAACTTCAAGCACAAGGCTGACACCTCATAGATGGAGTGCATCCTCAACTCCATCAGCATTATCATGGAAGATGTCAATCACAGCTACATGATTGAAGAGAAGATTAAGTGAAACACCACTACGTGAACTCTAGTAACGTTGACCCCATACTGAATAGCACCAAGTCATCAAGGTAACCTAGTTAGTGGATTTCTTGAGCAAAGATGAGTCTGTGACTCGGCAGATGCGATAAGGACTTAGAGAGACATGTGGATATACTGGTTACAATGGGTACCATTTACGAAGGTTAAGATTGTGTAGTATATTGCTCACCACTCCTTGTTTCCATGATTAGACTTGAATCCTTCTATCTTGATCAACCTACGAGAAGGATGTTCCTTGTCCAACACTTCTCATGAGCAAGTTGATTCAAACATTGTGAACTTGAGACAGTGCTTATCGTGTTTGAATCATTATACATATTTTTGCTCAAACCACAAAGATGAATGCATCATACCTTATGCATAGTTTTTCCCGGGATTGCATTTGTCTACATAACATCATCCGATTTGTAATGCATTATGATACGTGAGTCTTAATTAACTTGGAGCAATATGTATCCCCGTTCAAGTACTTAAGTGATGTCTGATAGTTTTGGTTGTTTCCAACTCTTGTGATCAACGTTCTAGTTGATTTGGTTTCATTGAGTAATACCAGGGAAACCGATTACTCAATCCTCTTTGTAGTACAACTATGAGTTGAACCCTCATCCTTGATTTGTGTGGGTTCAATTGTCGTGGTTGTGTTAACACTCATACTCTTGATTCGTGAGGTTCTTCCTCAATGGATCAACTTATAGATGCACTATGTGATCAAACCACAGCTGAGTCTTTATCCTTGACTTGTTAAGGCTCAATCACCTTGATTGCTGGAAGCTAATTTTATTGAGATCACAATACCTTGCGAGTGCATTCCTAATACCCCTTGATCTTCCCCGTTTTCAAGATTTTCATCTATGTTGAGTTTGCGGAACTCCTTGATTTATAGTGAGTGGTGACATTGATATGTCGGGAACCTTGTGGTTGCCATACACATTGTAACTTTGCCGTTTTGACCACATAAGAGAGATGACATCTTTTGTCGGTGTTTGGATCCAGCAGATCTCCCGACACTACCATTGGTAGATCAAGGAGTTGTAGTTCGGTAATGGGCGCGCAGAGATTCAAGAAGGTGAAAGACAAGTGGACACATAGATTTACGTGGTTTGGGCAGCCCGAGCGTAATACCCAACTCCATGGGGTGTGTTAGTGTTGTATTGAGCGTGTGAGTCTAGAAGAAGCTCCAGAAGAAGAAGGTCGTCTAGGTCAGGGAGTTCAGAAGAGGTCTGGAGAGGTCCCTTGTGTATTGTCGACCAATCCTTTTATAGTACAAGGACTGGTCGTTACACCGTTAGCCTAGCCTGACATGTGGCCCCGGCGGTTACACGTGCTTCATACACAATTAATGAGGTTAATTACCCTTAATAGCCTGGTAACAGGACTTAACAGTGTCGTTACCGGTATTAAGGGCCATCCGATCGTGTGTCATAAATATGGCATTAATGACACTTAATCTGGTCTTGAAGTCTTTGATTGCTCCTTGAAGGTCCGGAGACATTGGGGGTCCAATAGCCTGGTTGTTGAAGTTGAAGGTCTGGTGGTTCAGCCACGTGGCAGCTCCGGAGCTTACCGTCGTGGATGGGTAGGTCCGGTGCTGTTGGACCGGAGCTTCCCTTTGTCTGGGGTTAGGTCCAGGGACGCCATACTGGTATCTAGTCCGGAGCTTTCCCATGTGTGGGCGATAGCTCCGGTCTTATGATACATGTGGCGGCCCTGGGACTAACCATGTCGGGGAAGCAGGTCCAGTTACACCTGACATGTGGGGCCTTCAGAGGTCTTCAAATCTGGTAGATGGAGTTTCCTTGTGATCTTTGCAATCTCAAGGGGTATCCGGTACATAGGGTACTGATAGTGGCCCCTGGGCCCACCTCCGGGAGAGACTTTTTGGATGAAGTCATTCCGCCAGAGGTGGGTCCATTCTTCGGTTTTTGAGCCATGTCTTCAAGGGCCTTTGGACATGCCGTTGGCGATGGTTCGCAGTTAAACCACCGCCGCGTGGCATATCCTAGATGCGGCAGGTGAGATCTCAGCGTGCGGATCTCACACAATTGAAGGTCGCCGGTTCCCAGTACGAAAATTGTATGCGTTCCGCGTGCCCTGTCAGGCCGCCGCCTTTGGGTTTCCCGCCTTTCTTTATGACAACCGTTCGCCCAGGGTAAGGACCTCGACTTGATCGTTCGGGTGGCCCCGGGCCCCCTTGTCATTGGCAGGGTGAAGTTTTTGACTGGTATCGCCGGCTCCTATGCGATTTCCATCCAAGCGTTGCGGGGGCTTACTTAAGAAGGAAAGCACGCACCGTTTGGGGTTCTTTACGCCTTTCATTCGAACTTGCGCTCAAACCTTCCGAACTTTTGCTTGCTTTTCCTCTCTTGCCTCGCTGTGCCGTGATGGAGTTGGGTCTCTGCCAGAGCCGACTGAAGACCGATGGTGATTTGAAGAAGGTCCGGGCCCTCATGGGATGGTCCACTGACTTCTTCAACCACTTGGTCCGCGCAAGCAAGCTTCCATTCGAGAAGGAACACGCCGGCTACATGATGTACTTCTCTGCATACGCCATGGTGGGACTGATCCCACCTTTCTCCTCTTTCTTCCTGATGCTGCTAGACTTCTATGGTCTGCAGCTGTACCACCTTGGCCCCCACTCCATTCTCTTGGTGTCGATCTTTGTCCACTTCTACGAGATGTGGGTGGGCATTCCCCCCTCCATTGAGCTCTTCCGCACCTTCTTCACTATCCACACTATGGGCAGGAGTGACGATTACCTTGGCTTCTACTATTTTGTGAAGCGCAAGAAGTGTCCGTACAGGTACTTGCGGTCTTTCCCTTCCGGGAAGTGGGACGACTGGAAGAAGGATTGGATTGTCATCAGGGTGGAGGAGCACGAGAAGTTGGAGTTGCCGGAAGGCCTCCCCAACATCGACACTGCAATTTGGAGTGAAGCTCCAGTGTTGTCGAAAGCCTTCAACCCTACTCTGACCAGGATCCGCCTGTGCGTGGAAGGAGGGGTGCCTCCTCAGGCGGTGTTTTGCAACTTCCTGACCAACAGGTGGGCTCCAGTGAAGAAGAGGGAGAAGCTTGCTTGGGCCCTCAACAGTATGCTGGACGACGAGCGGATCGAGACCGGTTTGAAGTCCAACATGGAGGGTGCAACTTTGGAGTTCCACCTCAAGAAGTTCCAGTACGACATGACATCGAGGGTGACGACTTGGCTTTGCCAGTAGCTTTCCTCCCTCTGGACATGGAGGCAGAGTTCAGTAGGGAGCTCTAGCGGACGATGTCGGTGCTTGACGACCATGGTGTCGTTGAGAGGCGTTCGACCATCGGGTTGGCGATCTCCGGAGCTCCTAAAGGTGGCTCCGCTCCCGTCCCAAAGCCAAGAACCGAATTCGTCGACAAGGGCAAGGAGTTGGCCGAGCCCTCGAGCCGTAAAAGGAAGCTAAAGCATGCCGACGGATGGTCCGCCAGGCCTGCTTCTTCCAAAGCGGCTCCTACTCCCCGGAGGGGGAGGTCTTCAACGGCGGCATCTACTCCAGCAGCGGCATCTTCCCGGGGTGCTAGTTCCGGCCATATTACTCCAGCACCAGGGCCAACTGAGGGCTCTGGGTCCGGAGGTCCTTCCCAGTCGAGGGGGGCCTCGACCAGGGCAACGCCGGTAGTAGCAGCAAGCTCCGGGAGACCTTCCGGGACTACCACGCCAGTGGCGGCTGGGGTCAGTCCAGAGCGTCCGGAAAAGAGGTTTCATGCCAACTGGTGCAGATGCCTTCCGAGGTAATTTTTGATTTTTTACCTCAGCCAGTTGTTTTATTGTTATGTCTATATCTTGAGTTTTTTCATCCTTCATTCACAGTGTGCTTAAGAAAAGGGCTGAGGCTCCGGTCCGTGCAGTAGCAGTTGGGGCTGTGCAGGCTGAAGCTCCGGCTCCAATTCCATCGCCGCCCCAAGAGGTGGCTGAGGCTGCAGCAGCCCCGGCGCTGGCTGTCGTGGTCTTGGACCTCGACTCATCCCGAGAAGCTCCCGTGGTAGCACTGGACCACGGGAATGAAGATGTGCCAGCGGAACCAGCCCTGGAGGTTGAAGCTCCAGGCTTGGATACTGAGATGTTGGACGCTCCGGCCATAGAGCCAGAGGTAGCTGCAATTCCAGCCCTAGAGGCAGATGTTGTTGAAGCCCCGGCAGTCGAGCTGGTGGTTGATGAGGTCCCGACGGTGGAGATGGGTGTTGATGAATTCCCGACGCTTGAGCCGGTTGTCGAGGAAGCTCCAGCAATAGAGCCGGTTGCTGCAGAAGTTCTGGCTGTAGAGCCGGTCGTCGAAGAGGTTCTGGCATCCGAGCCAGTTGCTGCGGAGGTGTCGGCGCTTGATCCTATGATGGTCGAAGCGCCAGCACCTGAGCCAGTGGCGGAGGAGGCACCTGCGCCAGAGCCGGAAGTAGCTTCTACTCCGGCTAAACCTTCAACACCTGCTCCGGAAGTGGTGATCCCGGAGGCGCCCACTGCTGAGCCAGGGTGCCAAGATGAAGCTGTTGGCCCCCCGCCTGAGGGGCCAGTTGTTGATGATTTGGCGGCGGGACCTTCAGAGTCAATTCCGGAGGTTGGAACTTCTGTTGCAGGACCTTCCTCGACGGCGGCTGAGGCTATCCCGGAGGACGGTCCTAGTGCCGTGGAAGCTCAGGGGACCGCTCTAGTAGAGTGGGACCCAATTTTTGTCACCGAAGATCCGCTGGAGCCAGTGGAGAGGACCCCGACAGGTCTGGACCCGATCCCCCTATCGTTGTCTATTGACAACGCCTGCTCCAGTCTTCGCCAGGTCCAACTGGCTTTCTACCACGACAGCAAGGCCCTCGAGGAGGAGCACCGAACCCTTAGGAAGTGGCGCAACCGACTCCATTTCATGCCAAGCTGGCGCAGTCGAGGCTGGTTGACGATAAGGAGTGGGTGCAGAGGGAGAAGTTCCGCCTGGAGTACTCAGGTAAGCTATTGGATGAGAGGGAAAGCATGACGCGATCCCTCAACAACCAGTCTCGGGCCATCTATGAGCAGGCCAAAGCTGCAAATAGCGCAACGGATGACCGCTAGGAGAGGCTCGCCGACATCCACGATAGTCTCATCAAGCGCTGGGAGGCTCTTGAGGCGCGGGAGAGAAAGCTCGAAGATGAAGAGCAAAAACTCCTGCAGCTGCGGGACGACCTCGTGAAGAGGGAGGAAGAGCTTGTCCAAAAGATAGCTCTGGCAAACAAGAGCCTCGAAGAACGCACCAAGAAATTGGAGGATCATTGCGGGGAGGAGGAGAAGAAGGCCTGGGAGCGAGGGCAAGATCTCTACATGCAGGAGAATGCCGTCGCCGCCAGGGAGAAGAAAGTGCGGGGCCGGGAGAAGGATCTGGTCAACCGTCGGAATGATATCCACCTCCGGGAGAAAGAGTTCAGTAAACTCGAAAGGTAGGTTGCAGAAAAGATTCAATAGAATGCCAAAGAGGTGGAGCGTCTTGCTCGGGAGAACTCGAAGCTTGCGGCGGCAAAATGATCCTTGGAGGAGATGCGAAGCGCAAGGGCTACAAAGTCCCAACAAGTTTGGGACTTCCTAGGCAAAGCCAAAGACGCGCTGATGTCAATGGGCTTCAGTCCCGTGCGTCCGGATGATCCAGAGCCGGAGCTGGACCAAGCGTTGGAGGCACTGAGTTCAGCAGGCAACAAGCTCACCAAGATGGGCGATGTCATCGCGGACCAGCTGGAAACTGAGGGACAGTCTCTGGTGAAGAATACCGCAGAGTTTGTGCTGACGTGCTACACCAGCCGGCACCCTCAATTCCCTCTGGACCCGGTGCTTGAAGGCCCCATCGAAGGAAAGGGTGAAGCCGCCCGAGCCAGCATGTCGAAGATTGCCCAGAAGGTCGCCCAGTTCTTCCACAGGGTCTAGGACCATTTCTTTGTAGCCCCCGCTTGTATTCTCTCTTCTTCTTCTCCAATTTTGTAATCTCCTTTCTCCAGATGAATGAAATCCAAATTTTTTTGTGAATTTCATTTTCTGTCCTCAACACCTTTGTCTCACTTGGCCCCCTAGTAGATGCACACAATTTGATTGTGAACATGTATCAAGAGGATGTAATATTTGTTGAAGACTTGCGTGCTTCGAACTTGTAGAATGTAGGTCTGAAGTCTTCGATACTGTAGGCCCCCTGAGGTTGTCGGAGCTTAGTGGCTCCGGCATTGACCCCAAGGTGATTTCCGGAGGAAGGACTGCTTCAGCTTTGTACAGCAGGAAGAAGGGTGTATGTCCAATTGACCGGTTTGGAGTTGTCCTGTTGGCCCATAGAGTGGGCGGAAGCTCTTCGATCCAGTTGGCTCCATGTTTTTTCAGGCACTCATATGTGTGCGTTGTGAGTCCTTTCAGGATTTTTGCATTTGCTCTCTTGGCTTGGCCATTGCTTGCCGGGTGAGCTACAGAGGCGTAGCTGACTTGGATGCCGAGGTCTACGCAGTATCGTTGGAAAGCATAGCTTGTGAATTGGGTCCCATTATCTGTTATGATTTTGTTTGGGACTCCAAATCTGCATACGATGGACTGCAAGAAGTTGATAGCAGGTTGTTTGTTTATTTTCACAAGTGGATTTGCTTCCAGCCATTTGGTGAACTTGTCAATGGCAACATACAGGAACTTGTAACCTCCAACGGCTCTTGGGAAAGGTCCCAAGATGTCCGTCCCCCACACAGCGAAAGGCCATGTAGGAGTTATCATTTGTAGAGGCTGAGCCGGTGTGTGAATTTACTTTGCATGGAACTGGCATGCTTCACATTTCTTCACCAGCTCAGTTGCATTCTTGAGCGCTATAGGCCAGTAGAAGCCATGCCGGAAGGCTTTACCGACCAGCATGCGGGAAGACGCGTGGTTCCCACACTCGCCTCCATGGATTTCTACGATGAGCTCGCAGCCTTCTTCCCTTGTGATGCACCGCATTAGGACGCTGTTGGAACCGCGCCGGTAGAGATCCCCTTCTACCAGCGTGTATCTTTTAGCCAATCTGACTATCCGGTCAGTGGATACATCATCGTCAGGAAAGATATTGTCTTTCAAGTAGCTCCAGATCACCGAGATCCATGCATCGGAGCTAGATTGAGCATTTGAGTCTTGCATGCTGAATTTCTCGGAGCTTCCGGCAGCACCTACGACCCTTGATGGCTGCCATGATAATAGGGCCATCAGGACCGCCAGCTTCGGGATGCTGGTCTCGCCCCCTTCGCTCAATTCGGCAGGCTGAGCTATGGGTTTTGACAACATTCGGACGAAGTTTCCGTCAGGAGCCGTAGCTCCGGTTGACGCTTTCGTCGAGAGTTCATCAGCTTCAGCGTTATGGACACGCTGGACATGGTGGAGGTCCAGGACTTCGAAGTCCTTCTGAAGCCTCTGGACTTCAAGGAGATAAGAAGCTAGTTGAGGATTGTTACAGGAGCATTCACCCTTCACCTGTTTAATGATGAGTTGCGAATCTCCCTTGACCAACAACTACTTGACACCATATGATAGTGCCACCTTTAGTCCGTAAATGAGTGCTTCATACTCCACCATGTTATTGGTTGCCTTGAAGTCAAGGTGGACCATGTATTTTACCTTCTCCCCGGTTGGAGCGAGGAGAAGGACTCCAGCTCCAGACCCCTGCTTTTGCATGGAGCTGTCGAAGTAGAGGGTCCAGTGAGGTTCGATGAAGACCAGAGCCTTGAGTTCCGACTTCTGCTCACTAGGGCCCCCAGGGTTTGATGCAGAGGGGTTCCATTCTGCCACGAAGTCTGCCAATGCTTGACTCTTGATCGCTTGTCTTGGGATGAATTCAAGATCGAATTCGGCCAATTCCGCTGCCCATTTTGCAATGTTCCAAGTAGAGTTGGGATTATGCAAGACCGCACGCAGTGCATAAGAAGTTACCACTGAGATCTTGTGAGCTTGGAAGTAATGACGAAGCTTCTTGGAGGCGATGAGAACTGCGTAGAGCAGCTTGTGCACCTCTAGGTATCGAGTCTTGGCATCATGTAGTACTTTGCTGATGAAGTACACTGGGCCCTGGACTGTTCGGACCCTCCCGGAGGGGCCCAGAGCTTCCTCCACATCGACCTGGACCCTCCCAGAGGGGTCCAGGCCTGCTTCGGGGACCTCCGGGTCTTTGATAGAGGAACCCGGAGCTTCTACTGGAGCGACCTGGACCCTCCTGGAGGAGTCCGGACCTTCTGGAGTAACTCCTTGTAGATCCAAGTCTGGGGGCTGGGACCCAGACTCACCTTCAGGAACCTCCGGACCCTCCCGGAGGGGTCTGGATTCCTGAGCTTGGGATGGTTCAGGTCTCTCCGCAACCAGGACCATGCTGACAGCCTCGTCGGTTGACGAAATGTAAAGTAGTAAGGGCTCAACGGTTCGGAGCTACCAAGGTTGATAGAGTGGTGAGGAGCTGCTTTAGCTCCTGGAACGCCTTTTCTGCTTCTTCAGACCATTGGAATGGTCCGGACTTCCTCAATAGCTTGAAGAAGGGTAGTTCCCGTTCCGCTAGTCTTGAGATGAACCGACTGAGGGCGGCTAGACATCCAGTTAGTTTCTGGACGTCCTTGATGCAGGCTGGTGGCCGCATATCCTTAATGGCTTTAATCTTTGCCGGATTTGCCTCTATGCCCCGATGGTTTATCTGGAAACCGAGAAACTTTCCGGAGCTAACCCCAAGATGCACTTGTCTGGGTTCAGCTTCGTGCGAGTGACTCACAACTTGTCGAAGACAGCTTGCAAAGTGTCAAGGAGTGACTCCTTGTCTTTGATCTTGACGACGATGTCATCAACATACACTTCCACTACGTCTGTGATGAGCTCTCCAAAGGTTTTGTACATAGCTCGTACAAATGTTGAGGCTGCATTCTTGAGACCAAATGGCATGACAGTATAACAATACAATCCATCTACTGTGACAAAAGAAGTATGTTCTTCATCGTGCCTAGACATTCTGATTGGATGGTACCCAGAATATGCGTCAAGGAAACACAGTAATTCACACCCGGAGGTAGAATCCACTATCTGATCTATTCTAGGTAGTGGGAATGGATCTTTTGGGCATAACTTATTTAGTGTTGTGTAGTCGATATACATCTGAAGCTTCCCGCCGGCCTTTGGTACAACGACTGGGTTTGCCAGCCATTTTGTATGGAAGACTTCTCAGATGAATCCAGCTTCAAGCAACTTCTTCACTTCTTATCGTATGAAGTTATGTCGCTCTACTGATTGCTTCCGAGGCTTCTGATGTACAGGCCGAGCGTCAGGATAGATCTTCAGATTATGCTCGATCACTTCTCTAGGGATCCTAGACATTTGCGACGGTTGCCAGGCAAACACGTCAACGTTAGCCCGGAGGAAAGCGATGAGCGCGGGTTCCTATTTGTCATTCAGACCTCCTGATATACGGGTGGTCGGAGCGGCATCGGAACCGATTTGGACGACTTTGACGGGGATGTTGGTGTCGCCGCTTGGTTGCACGCGAGGTGCACAGGTTGAGCCTCGTTGACGAATGCTCGGGAGTTTCGAAGCTTGTTCCTGCCTGGACTCTTCCTCCTGCACTGTAGCAAGCGCATGAAGTTCTTCCAGAGCAGTCACTCCGGCAGTGTGGTCTCCGCGGATCCGGAGAACACCAGCTGGTGTTGGCATCTTCAACACCAGGTAGCCATAATGAGCAGCAGCCATGAACTTGTACAAGGCAGGCCTGCCCAGAATGGCGTTGAAAGGTAAGTTGATCTGAGCAACGTCAAAGACCAACTTCTCAGTGCGATAATTCTCCTAAGTCATGAAGGTCACTGGGAGAGTAATGGCACCGAGTGGGGTTATGGCCTCCGGACCTACTCTGGAGAAAGGTCGGGAGGGGCGAAGGTACAAAGGTTTGAGTTGAAGCTTGACAAAAGCTTCAAAGCTTTTGAGGTTCAGCCCCGAACCTCCGTCCACCATTATATGGTGGAGTTGAATGTTATTGATGGTCGGAGATATCATCAAAGGTAGTTGACCAGCTCTGATCATGTTTCGCGGGCAGTTCGAAGCATCAAAAGTGATTGTGGTGTCCATCCACATTCGATGAGGCTCTGCCCTAGCTGTAGGAGCTACTGAGGCCATGTCCCGCCGCATGGTCTTGAGGACACGGCATGAGGTGATGTCCCACAAAGCACCAAAGATGGTGTTCATGGTCTTCCGACGCTCATTGTCAGAGACGTCGGAGTCGTCATCGACAGAGGTGTAAACAGCCTTCAGGACCTTTTTAGGGTCCTGAAAGCCTAACTCCTCTTCACCCGGAGCTTCGTCGACTTTCTGTTTTCCTTCCCTCTAACGAAAAGGAACTTCTTCCCGACGCTTGTTGTAGCGCTCAGCAAGGTTTTGGACCTCCTAGCAGTCTTCCAAGTTGTGGTTATTCGACTTGTGAATAGGACACCACACTTTGGAGTTGGCACCGTCTTCAGAGGACGGCCGAGGTCGTTTCTCGGGGCGTGGCCCCCAGCCACCCGAAGCTACAGCAGCTGCAGCAGTAGATGTGTCGGCCAACAACTTCTTCTTGCCGTTGGACTTTTTCTTCTTTTCGCCACTCCTGAAGGTAGTGTCTTCACCTTTGGAGGATTTTTTACCATCCTCCGGAGGTGGATTGGAGTGCATTTCACAGCCCTCCGCAGCTTTGGCACACTTGTCTGCCAAGCTAAAGAGCTCCGTGACGCTGGTTATCTCCATGATCGCCAGCTTCTCCAGCATCTTCTTGTCTCGTACACCCTGTCTAAATTCCACAATGATAGAGGCGCTGGAGATAAAAGGAATAGTTTTTTGTACCCGGGAGAACCTCTGGATGAATGAGCGCAGGGATTCTCCCCCTTTCTGCACGACAGCAAAAAGGTCCAGTTCAGTGCCTGGTCGGGTGTATGAACTCCCAAAATTGGCGGTGAACTGTTGGCACAATTCCTCCCAACTATTTATGGAGTTGTGAGGAATGCTCATGAATCAGGACCTGGCGGTCCCAGTCAAGGCCACTGGGAAGTAGTTGGCCATTACGGCCTCATTACCTCCGGCCACAAGGATTGCGGTGGAGTAAATCTGGAGAAACTTAGCGGGATTAACAGTCCTGTCAAAATTCTCCAGCAGGTGAGGCCGGAACTTTTGTGGCCATCTGACCATGCGTAGGTGCATGGCCAGGGCAGAACAGCCTCCTCCTACTCCCTCGGGAGCAGGACTGTCTCAAGCCTCTCGCCTTTCGCGAGCACGCTCGATATGGAAATGGCCATCCTGTTGACGGTAACGGCGATCAAGCTCCGCCCGTAGGTCATGAGTTGAAAGCTTGGTTACCGTATGAGTATGTCGCGCCCCGGAAGGTAGCAACGTAACTTGCTTTTATGCAGCACGCCTCTAGGCCCACTTAACGTAAAACCCATGAAACAAGTTGTGAAACAAAAGATCAACTCGGAGTCTCGATTTATCGAACAAGTTTGCAAAAGGACCGGAGAAACCGGACAAGTCAAGAATGGACATCGGACAAGTCCGAACTTATCCAGAGGGGAAAAAATGGACAAGTCCGCTGGAACACCGGACTAGTCCGTACAAGTCCAGTGACTAGTCTGAAAAATTTCAAGGAATTGGAACACCGGACTAGTCTGCACAAGACCGGACAAGTCCGAAAGTGTCCAGAGGTAAAAACAGACTAGTCCGCGAAACAACAGACAAGTCCGAGCATGGTCAGAATGAAATCGGACTAGTCAACAACGAAATCAGACTAGTCCGCACTTTCCAGAATTCTTAAGTGCAGTTTTGTTCCAAATCAATTTTAAACTTATTCCTTTTTATGTTGCTTAATGTTAGACATATTTGATGATGGATGCAGGGTATGATGCATGAAAACGAGGGTTTTACAATATGAGTGAGGAAATAGTTATATGCCCACTAAGAAGTCTGACTAGTTTAAGATATCAAGGTGGCAATACTAACTACTTGTCATTATATTCTGTAACGACACTCTGACATCAGGTAAAAGGTAAGGTGTGCCACCGAGAGTGGTCAATCTCGGTAAGCTCTTCCATACAAGATGTGGTATGTGATCGTTTCCGTGGCTTAGCACGGAAAGTAAATATGAGCTCTGAAACTTTTCATGCTTTTGAGAACATATGACACGCGGTACCCCAGTGTGACACAAAATTAGTGGGAGCCCCCATCGGGTGGTGAATAACCCGATAGTATGCATCTCTAGAACTATTCATGTTCTATGGAAGCATGCAAACACGTATGCCCGAGCGTGTATAAGTCACTTCGTGCGGGAGTCTTTGCTGTACAGACGTAGTACAGCCATGTACCTCGAGATGTGACTTCGCTCGAGGGCGACTTATACCAGAGTCATATGCATTTACTTTTATATATATTATTGTGTTTGTCTATCGTGCTTCCCCGTGCCGCCCCTAAGGGGTGAAAGTGAAAGGGGATTGTGTGTCTTCTGCAACTACACTAACTATGGTAGCGACCAGTGTAGAACACGTTTGCAAGTGAACGATACTAGGGCCACCTATAGGAGTATCTGTATATACCGGTTAGATTTTATTTGGTGAGGCACGTTGTATCGTCAATATCACATTTGATACATTGACCATCCCCAACGACAGTATGGATGCATAATGTTTTGGAAAGTCCGACTATCAGTTGCTGGTATGTTTGGACTCCATAAATTGAATTCCGACTTGACGAAGGTGTTAACCAAGATTATTTGTTTCTGGCAGAAGTTTGCTCAACTTCTCCAGGTTTTAACCTTGGTTAGTTATTAGAGAACATAGGGGTATGCTATATGGGTTAAAAGCTCAAGAAGACCTCTACAAACTTTCTGTTGACCACTAAGACAGAAAGATTTGATAACCTGGTGAAAGTTGAACTCTACCAAAACTACTCCAGATGCCTATACCATTGCAAAAGTCTCTGTATTTTTGCCATAACTTCCTGTAGTGAAATCCCTGAACCATTATTATACATATTTGGAAAGGGTATAATCAGCTCTACATCTTGGTAATTCAAAGTGTTCCCTAATTCGATGTTGAACTAAGTCAAATTATGGGTCCAATATAGAGATCTGCAGGACTACTGGCAAAAGCCCTTTAGTCAATCTGTGAAGTTTAGATAGTTATAACTCTTAATCCATAAAGGAGACATAGTCATGTATATACATTTCTGGAAATCTTAGGAAGTCTTCTATTAACTTTCTATTAAACTCTCGGACTGAATCTCACAATAGCAGTGCTTAATTCCATTTGTCACAAACACTGTTCTGGCAGTCCAGAACCAGGAACCAATTGTGCATAGTTTGGAATTTGCTCACTTTGACATGTATAACAATTTTGTAAGGTTGAATCATTTTATTTATGGGATTTTAACATGATGTTGTACCATGTTTATCTTGTCATTACCTCAATATATTGTTTTGATATACCTGAATAAACTGTGGGTGACGACCACATATACAGGACTGGTTCTGTCAAAATTTCCAGAAAATTTTAGTCAACTTCAAACCTGTATAACTTTTAATCCAGAGCCCACCTGGAGGTGTGCAAGTATAATATGGAAAGGTTATGAAGTGAGCTAAAACTTTTGTATTCAACTCAAATCCTGGTACTGACCTGAAAATTTTGAAATTATACAATATGATCAGCTGAAACCGGACTGAGTTTCATACTCCAGTTTTGAACTATCTTGTACCCTGTGATCAATCTTCCATATCTCATATTCCAGAAGGGCTATGGAGATATATGATTAATTTTTGAAAAGCTTGGAAAGTCTTCAATATGTTTTCTGTTGACCTCCAAGCCAAAAGACCTTTCTAAGATGATGAAAGTACACCACAATCGCAAATGCTACTGTTTTGAAACTGTGTGAACCAGCAGGTGTATTTTTGCCATATCTCTTCATAGAGAACTCTTCTAGGCCATTGTGATGCATTTTCAGAGAGGAAAGTATCTATTATACAACTTTGTAATCCATTGTCGCCCCAAATTCAGATCAGAAGTATTTATAAACTTGAGTTAAAAACTGGAACAAGAGTATATGTGCTACCTGAACCAGCCAGGAAAATTGTCAACTTTGAACAGACACAAGTCCAAAATTCGAACAGCAATATAGTAATGTATATACATGTATGGAAATCTTAAGGAGTCCTCTAGCAAGTTTCTATTCGACACTAAGGTTAAACACGAAATAATAGGGTTTAAATCGAAGTATCGTCGAAGTTGTCTTGACAGCAAAGAATCTGGACAGATTTTTATTCAGTTACTGTTTTAACCATACCTTCGAGAAGAATCATCTAATTGTTTTGTGTTTTTGCATTTCTGGAATTCTGAGGATGTATATAACAAGTTTGTAATAACTTGTTTTTACAAATATTGATGTTTATCTATCTAAAAACTGTGGACAAAATCAGCGAGAAACAAAGGAGGTTCTGTCGAAATTCATTAAAAATCTGGGAACATAATTGAACTTTAAAAATTCATATCTCCTCAACCAGAAGTGCTATGAGGGAAAATGTATACTTTTTGGAAATATTCGGAAGTCCTATACAAGTTCTCTATTCAACTCAAGATCGGAATTCCCTTTTAAGTGGGTGAAAGTTTGGAAATCGCAGAAACTGTCCAGCCACACCCAATCTGAACAGTGTTTCTGTATATTGCTGCACAGTACACATGTTTCCAACATAAGAGTCATAAAAAGTTATGGATCACCTGTACAAAAAGTTTAGGAGGTAAACTACAAATTTCTAGTTGTAAGTTTGGGTCCAAATTGGATAAGGTAAGAAACAGTTGGATCAAGAGGATATCTACAACTAGGATGCTACAGGAAATTTTCAGAAGACCGATCAACTTTTCAAAGCCATATATTCTCGACCGTAACTGTTTTGGAAGCAAACAAAGACATTATACAAAGGTCATCGAGTGTACTACATTTTTGTAGTTTAGCTCCAATCCAGATTTTGCCTCTTAACTGGTTGAAAAGTTTGAATTTCTCCAGGTTGGTGAGCTGGACCAGAACCTGGACAGTGGTTCAAATTTCAAAATTTGATCAGTTTTGCTTTCAATTTCTAGGATCATTGCTCATGTTCCACAACTGGTGTTCGACACGGTGTGGTGGATTTGAGCAGTGGTTTTACTTCCAGGAGTTGCACATAATCTTCCCATATGGATTAGTTGAAGTAAACATCTCGAACATCTAGTCCGAAACTTTAAGAGGGAAGGTGTGCACCCAAGTAGCTTAAAGTGATCGGAAAATTACATCTTCAAGGGAAACTAACTTCAAGCACAAGGCTGACACCTCATAGACGGAGTGCATCCTCAACTCCATCAACATTATCATGGAAGATGTCAATCACCGCTACATGATTGAAGAGAAGATTAAGTGAAACACCACTACGTGAACTCTAGTAACTTTGATTCCATACTGAATAGCACCAAGTCATCAAGGTAACCTAGTTAGTGGATTTCTTGAGCAAAGATGAGTCTGTGACTCGGCAGATGCGATAAAGACTTAGAGAGACGTGTGGATATACTGGGTAGAATGGGTACCAATTATGAAGGTTCAGATTGTATAGTATATTACTCACCACTCCTTGTTTCCATGATTGGACTTGAATCCTTCTATCCTGATCAACCTACGAGAAGGATGTTCCTTGTCTAACACTTCTCATGAGCAAGTTGATTCAAACATTGTGAACTTGAGATAGTGCTTATCGTGTTTGAATCATTATACATATTTTTTCTCAAGCCACAAAGATGAATGCATCATACCTTATGCATAGTTTTTCCCGGGATTGCATTGTGTCTGCATAACATCATCCGGTTTGTAATGCATCATGATACATGAGTCTTAATTAACTTGGAGCAAGAATATGTATCCACGTTCAAGTACTTAAGTGATGTCTGATAGTTTTGGTTGTTTCCAACTCTTGTGATCAACATTCTAGTTGATTTGGTTTTATTGAGTAATACCAGGGAAACCGATTACTCAATCCTCTTTGTAGTACAACTCTGAGTTGAACCCTCATCCTTGATTTGTGTGGGTTCAATCGTCGTGGTTGTGTTAACACTCATACTCTTGATTCATGAGGTTCTTCCTCAATGGATCAACCTCTAGATGCACTATGTGACCAATACACAGTTGAGTCTTTATCCTTTACTTCTTAAGGCTCAATCACCTTGATTGCTGGAAGCTGATTTTATTGAGATCACAATACCTTGCGAGTGATCATACCTAATACCCCTTGATCTTCCCTGTTTTCAAGATTTTCATCTATGTTGAGCTTGCGGAACTCCTTGATTTATAGTGAATGGTGACATTGATATGTCAGGAACCTTGTGGTTGCCATACACATTGTAAATTTGCCGTTTTGACCACATAAGAGAGATGACATCTTTACTACTCTTATGTCACGGTAAAGTAGTCCGATTATTGACTACCTAATTGCAAAACTCGATCTAGACTAGATTAATGATTCATTGTTTATTCTCGCAAACTCCCTTGATTTTGTATTGAATAATACTACAACCAGCTTGAAGGACTCAGTACACAAAGCCAAATTTGAAAGCTATTGGTATCAAGATCATCAGAATACTCAAGAGAGTTGAACAACAAGTATTGATTCCCATAATAAAAGACTAGGGCAGTAAAGCCTTCATGAGAAGAATGTCACGAGTTAAGGATGCCCAATATCATAGAACCATTAGTGTTCCTACTATGAAGAAGATTACTGCATTTTCACGGAAAGAAGAGGATCTCCACACAACCTAGCTATATCAAAATAATTTGCTAAGACACAAACTTTACGGGGTGATCTCAATCATGTCGAGCATCTGAATCTGAGTTGCAGTACGAAGACACAAGACACCAAAGCTAAACGAGGTGGTTTACATCATAAGCCGGACTAGCCACAACTTCAAGAACTTGCAGAAGGAGGCGAAGAGTGTCTTTCTTCCAATCACGTGGAACGATGGAGTCATATCATCAACAACTCGTCCTAACTTTCTCATTTCTCTAGAATCTCACGACGAGATTCCTTTAAGGGGGAAGGATTGTAAAATCCTGCATTTGAGTAGAGCAAGAACACGAAAATGCGAACTTAAAAAGTTTGAAAGTGGACTTTGAAATGCAAACTCACATGTACCATGTGAGTTAACCAGTGTTCTGTAAAAATATGAACTTGTTAAAACTTAAAGCCTTAATTGGAATATTCCACATAAAAGATTAACAATTCAAATGTTAATTCCAACTCAAGTTCCAACATCGACTTGAGCAACATCATGGAGTTCCTAGCTACATTGACGATGTGTAGTATCTTCGAGAACTTCCATCCTAATATTTTGTTTGGACCAGTGAGAATAATATCATGGGTGGGCCCCACTTATCGGGTGGCCCACCAGTCAGGTCTCATCAAACATCGTTTGATTTCCTCTTCCGCTCCTGCTTAGCGGGAACCATCTTGATGTTTGTGCCAAGAAGGTTCATGTACAAGCTAATTTCTGAGGCTTGCCCTTATCGTCATTCAGCTGGAGCCTCATACGCTCTCTCTTTCTCTCGCTCCACTTCAACTTATAATACACCACCTTGATGGTTTTGGCAGCACCACACATTGCTTGGTTCTGCTCTCCTCCACCATAGCTCTTGCTCGGCAAGCAGCCACGTCAACGTTCGCTGCATGCAGACACCTCGACCATTCAAAAGTAAGGGGGTTCAAATTTATAATTCATATACAATTTGGTCAAACTAACAAATTATAATGTACAAAGAAACTCCTTATGTTTCTAAGTATAGCCCTGCAGATTTTGAATATTTTTATGCATCATTTGCCAGGTTAATTAAATGAAGCCATTAGGATGTTTTAAAATTCAAATTTGAATTTAAATTTTACATTCAATTTGTTTGAAAACGGAGACTGGGATTTTTTTAGTGGAATCACCATATGGAATACTCCTATCTGCCAAGTTTGGTTAATTATGGAAGACCTTTGCTATATTTAAATATAAGAGGAAAAGAAGATAAGGGAAAAATGGTGTGGGTCCCGCCTGTCAGATTTCCTCACCAACCAGGACAGAGAAAATCCTATTTTCCTTCTTTGTTCCTATCCTAAGCATCACGGCAGAAAGATCTTTGCCTCCCGCTTCCACGCGCCGCTCCGCCTCCCTCTTGCACCCCGCACCTGCGCGCATTGCCCTGGTCGCGCTGCTCGCCTGGCCCTGCGCTCCACCCTCCCCAACGTAGTTGCACGCTTGCCCGGCGCCGCCCCCACGCGCCGCTCGCCTCCCTCCGCGTCGCACCCTGACCCGCGCCGCACACCCAGCGCTGCCGGCTCGTGTTCTGCCGTCGCACGCGTTGTGCGCCGCCGCGCCCGTAGCTCACGACCTCGCCGGCACCAACCGTGGCGAGCGCCCACACACAGTGCGGTTCACCTACCCTATTTGTCTCCCCGCCGATGGTTTTCCCTCGCTGGCGCGAGGCACCACGACGTCCTGGCTTTCTCTCGTGCCGCTTCTTTGCCGCGCCGTGCACCTCGCTGGTTGTCTTCGCGTTCCAGCCCGTCGTGGATGACAATCACCGCATCACTGCATCTTTCATCGTCGTCCATGCCGCCGCTGCCCATCTCCACCTTGTCGTGCCATTGCAGCGTGTCTCCAAACCATTTCCATTCGCCTATGAACAATGGAGGATCTTCGACAGCTGAACTGCATCAACGTCGTCGCCTCAGTATGTCGTCGCGATGTTCCGCGTCGCTGCTGCGTCCTGGCAGTGAAGAAAGTGATGTGTGTCATGTATGGTATGCGGGAACGCGTCAATGACACAATGGCATCGACAACTGGTCCAAGGTTAGCTCTGATTTGTGCAAGATTGATCGGATCAGTAACTGCAACCAAGGTGTTCAATGAAATGTTTACAACACCAAATCAAGTATGTTGATGTTTAGTGCTGGTCTGTAATGTAGGGACATTGTGGCGTCGTAACCGGTATGCAACTTAGGCCATGGCGACCTCTAAATTGTACAAGACTAACCAAGTCAAGAGCGCATCCAAGCTGTTCGATGCAATGTCTACAAGGTGAGCATGCTTATAAGGATAGAAAGGTAGTGCGACTAGTATTCCCTATTCGTGCACATATTGTTTAGTGACAGGGGGTGACTACTTGGTAATTCATTGTTATTACTATTTCTGTCTTGTGATGTCTCTCTTTTGACCTTAAGCTCCTTATCAAGGGTCCATCTAATTCTTTATGACTAACTTCGGACTAGTCCGGTCCTTTTCGGACTTGTCTGATATTTCACGACTCCGAATTGATCTTTTATTTTATGACTTGTTTCTTGGGTTTCATGTTAAGTGGGCCTAGAGACGTCGTGCCTAACTCTATTAGAGCCCATGTGGGACTCTAAACTGGCCTCTACTCCTCTAAAACTCAAAATCCATCTAACCCTTGCCTCCACCTCTATATAAACAACCCCACCCCTTTGCTTGACATCTATTTGCCACTTTTCCACCCCACCCAAACCCTAGTTCGTGGAGAGACGCCATCAAGGAGGGAGAAGGAGATCCCAAGCAAGAAAAAGAGGAGGAAATGAAAGAGGATCAAGATCTCCACCAAGCTGTCGTTCTTCATCACCAATTCATCTCCATGTTCATCATCAACCCTAGATCGCCAAGATCCAAGTGTTGTCTCCAAGTTTCTTGATTTATTGGAGTCCTAAACACCTGGTATACCTTCTATTCTCTTTTCCTTACTTGAATTCGACCCCAAATCTCTAAATTCACGTCAATCTAGAAAACCCTAATCTGCTGATCTCGCAAAGTGCAGACTTGTCCGGTCCCTAGCGGACTAGTCTGATTGTCCTGGTTGAATTGTGTTGAATTAATTCTAAAATTTGACCTAATCAAATCCAAACTTGTATAAACTTGTTAAAAGCTATTAGAACTAGATAGTGATCATTAAAAGCAATCTATTAACAAGTTCCACCTTGCATTTGCATTAATCATGCATGTCATGTAATATTAAGTAATATTTGTGCACTCTTTGATTGTGTTTCTTGTCTTGTATGTTTATTGTGCAGATTAGACGGATTTGCGCTAGAGAGTGTTGCAGAGGATCTACAGCACCAAGAGTTTGAAGGCTTCGACCCGAATCAATCCCAAGAACAAGGCAAGTGTCCTTGAAGCATATTGATCCTATTTTAAAATAAATGTTTTGTTTGAAAATTGCATGCTTGTGTCAATTTGATGGGAAATACTATGGTAGGAAGTTTACTAGTTTTGTTGACCACCCTTGTCACTTGGAATATATGGTAGAGAGTCGGGAAGGGCTTTTTATCTTTTGCTTCGCTTAATCAACTGGGATGGGAAAAAAACTATACCACTCAATTTAATTATGCATGGATGAGATTATGGTTAACATGAACTGGTTAATATGATATGGTAATGGGTGATCTAAGCAAGCCTTGTATGTGGATGGGTTGGATGTTATGGTGGTTTTGCTTGCTTTAGATCTAAGGATCGAATCGTGAAGCGACCATACAGGATTTACAGTGCCACCATGGGGCCAAGTATGGGTGCGGTGTAGCTGATTAATTAGGGTTTTGCCAGTGCTATTTGGACCATTAAGGAGGCTCGGGGAAGGGGTAGTCGGATTGGGTTTGTTGATGATTGGTGGGACTACCCTAGGATCCGAATGGCTCAAGAGGGGGCCCTTGGTTGAAAATGTGCTCAGTTGGAGACATCACCATCAGTGAAACCTCAGTGGGGTCTAAATAGGCTAGTAATCCCTTTGTAAAGGCTACTTTGTGATCTCTTGGCCACACACCGACGGAAGTGTGAGACGGCATAATAGAGGTTCTAGTCATCGAAAGGTGCTGAAATCAAAAACATGTGGGTAAAGTGGTACAACCTCTGTAGAGTGTGTCTAAAACTATCATGATAGCCGTGCTTCCGGTTATGAGCAACCTGGACCCTCACATGATTAGAGAGAACTCGGTATTGGGATGGTATTTGGGATGGTTATGGGTTGGTACTGGTTATGGCTGAATATTGATTAAACTATGACATTAAATATGGTTAAATGGTATGATGGTGATGGATATGGAATATGGATTGGTGCTATGTTATTAATTATGGTTTATGAAGGGTTTATTTCATATACATGTAATATATTGCTTTTCAAATGTTTTAATGTACTTTTCAGCACTCAACCATTATTATATTCGTCATTTGAATCAGCCACATGTCATACTTTCCACACTTGCTGAGTACAACATGTACTCACTCTTGCAATCCCCCCCAACAGTTGCAGGTCAGGATTGAGAGTTTAATGGTGATAATGCGGAGTTCTAGGTCGTGTCTACCGCCAGCTTAGCCTGTGGTGTTGCATGGAGTTGCGCTATACCCTATTGCTTTTGCTGCCTAGCTGTTTAGTTTGCTTATTTAGTTTATTTCCGCTGCATTAGTTGAACTTGTCATTTAGAACTTGTATTCGAGGATAATATGGTTTGTGCAATAAATTTTGGTTAATTAATCTTGTGCTGTGGTAATTATCTGTATATCATTTGTGATGCACTCGTGTATGTGTGTTTAACGTCCTGGGCACACATATGCGTTCACTTAGTTCTTTTTCGGAATCAGGTGTCACAGTTGATGAAGAACTTGATCGTGAATTGTTGATGAAGAATGCGGAGTTGATGGAGATCTTGATCATCTTTCGTTTCTTCCTCTTCTTCTTCTTGTTCTAGATCTCTTTCTCCATCCTTGGTGGCGGTTATTCACGAACTAGGGTTTGGGTGGGGTTGAAAAGTGGAAAATAGATGTCTAGCCAAGGGGAGGGGTTGTTTATATATAGGTGGAGGCTAGGGTTGGATGAATTTCGAGTTTGAGATGAATAGGGGTCGGTTTGGAGTCCCACATGGGCTCTAAAAGAGTTAGGCATGACGTCCCTAGGCCCACTTAACGTAAAACCCATGAAACAAGTTGTGAAACAAAAGATCAACTCGGAGTCACGATTTATCGAACAAGTTTGCAAAAGGACCGGAGAAACCGGACAAGTCAAGACTGGACATCGGACAAGTTCGAACTTATCCAGAGGGGAAAATACAGACAAGTCTGGCCAAAAATCGGACAAGTCCGACTTTAGTCAGAGGAAAAAATTGACAAGTCCGCTGGAACACTGGACTAGTCCGTACAAGTCCAGTGACTTCGCAAAATTTCAAGGAATTGGAACACCGGACTAGTCTGCACAAGACCGGACAAGTCTGAAAGTGTCCAGAGGCAAAAACAGACTAGTCCGCGAAACAACAGACAAGTCCGAGCGAGGTCAGAATGAAATCGGACTAGTCAACAACGAAATCAGACTAGTCTGCACTTTCCAGAATTCTTAAGTGCAGTTTTGTTCCAAATCAATTTTAAACTTATTCCTTTTTATGCTGCTTAATGTTAGACATATTTGATGATGGATGCAGGGTATGATGCATGAAAACGAGGGTTTTACAATATGAGTGAGGAAATAGTTATATGCCCACTAAGAAGTATGACTAGTTTAAGATATCAAGGTGGCAATACTAACCTACTTGTTATTATATTCTGTAACGACACTCTGACATCAGGTAAGAGGTAAGGTGTGCCATCGAGAGTGGTCAATCTCGGTAAGCTCTTCCATACAAGATGTGGTATGTGATCGTTTCCGTGGCTTAGCACGGAAAGTAAATATGAGCTCTGAAACTTTTCATGTTTCTGAGAACATATGACACGCGGTACCCCAGTGTGACACAAAATTAGTGGGATCCCCCATCGGGTGGTGGATAACCCGATAGTATGCATCTCTAGAACTATTCATGTTCTATGGAAGCATGCAAACACATATGCCCAAGCGTGTATAAGTCACTTCGTGCGGGAGTCTTTGCTGTACAGACGTAGTACAGCCATGTACCTCGAGATGTGACTTCGCTCGAGGGTGACTTATACCAGAGTCGTATGCATTTACTTTTATATATATTATTGTGTTTGTCTATCGTGCTTCCCCGTGCCGCCCCTAAGGGGTGAAGGAGTGAAAGGGGATTGTGTGTCTTCTGCAACTACACTAACTATGGTAGCGACCCGTGTAGAACACGTTTGCGAGTGAATGATACTAGGGCCACCTATAGGAGTATCTGTATATACCGGTTAGATTTTATTTGGTGAGGCACGTTGTATCGTCAGTATCACATTTGATACATTGACCATCCCCAATCCCCAACGACAGTATGGATGCATTATGTTTTGGAAAGTCCGACTATCAGTTGCTGGTATGTTTGGACTCCATAAATTGAATTCCGACTTGACGAAGGTGTTAACCAAGATTATTTGTTTCTGGCAGAAGTTTGCTCAACTTCTCCAGGTTTTAATCTTGGTTAGTTATTAGAGAACATAGGGTATGCTATATGGGTTAAAAGCTCAAGAAGACCTCTACAAACTTTCTGTTGACCACTAAGACAGAAAGATTTGATAACCTGGTGAAAGTTGAACTCTACCAAAACTACTCCAGATGCCTATACCATTGCAAAAGTCTCTGTATTTTTGCCATAACTTCCTGTAGTTAAATCCCTGAACCATTATTATACATATTTGGAAAGGGGATAATCAGCTCTACATCTTGGTAATTCAAAGTGTTCCCTAATTCGATGTTGAACTAAGTCAAATTATGGGTCCAATATAGAGATCTGCAGGACTACTGGCAAAAGCCCTTTAGTCAATCTGTGAAGTTTAGATAGTTATAACTCTTAATCCATAAAGGTGACATAGTCATGTATATACATTTCTGGAAATCTTAGGATGTCTTCTATTAACTTTCTATTAAACTCTTGGACTGAATCTCACAATAGCAGTGCCTAATTCCATTTGTCACAAACACTGTTCTGGCAGTCCAGAACCAGGAACCAATTGTGCATAGTTTGGAATTTGCTCACTTTGACATGTATAACAATTTCGTAAGGTTGAATCATTTTATTTATGGGATTTTAACATGATGTTGTACCATGTTTATCTTGTCATTACCTCAATATATTGTTTTGATATACCTGAATAAACCGTGGGTGATGACCACATATACAGGAGTGGTTCTGTCAAAATTTCCAGAATATTTTAGTCAACTTCAAACCTGTATAACTTTTAATCCATAGCCCACCTGGAGGTGTGCAAGTACAATATGGAAAGGTTATGAAGTGAGCTAAAACTTTTGTATTCAACTCAAATCCTGTTACTGAACTGAAAATTTTGAATTTATACAATATGATCAGCTGAAACCGGACTGAGTTTCATACTCCAGTTTTGAACTATCTTGTACCCTGTGATCAATCTTCCATATCTCATATTCCAGAAGGGCTATGGAGACATATGATTAATTTTTGAAAAGCTTGGAAAGTCTTCAATATGTTTTCTGTTGACCTCCAAGCCAAAAGACCTTTCTAAGATGATGAAAGTACACCACAATCGCAAATGCTACTGTTTTGAAACTGTGTGAACCAGCAGCTGTATTTTTGCCATATCTCTTCATAGAGAACTCTTCTAGGCCATTGTGATGAATTTTCAGAGAGAAAAATATCTATTATACAACTTTGTAATCCATTGTTGCCCCAAATTCAGATCAGAAGTATTTATAAACTTGAGTTAAAAACTGGAACAAGAGTATATGTGCTACCTGAACCAGCCAGGAAAATTGTCAACTTTGAACAGACATAAGTCCAAAATTCGAACAGCAATATAGTAATGTATATACATGTATGGAAATCTTAAGAAGTCCTCTAGCAAGTTTCTATTCGACACTAAGGCTAAAACACAAAATAATAGGGTTTAAATCGAAGTATCGTCGAAGTTGTCTTGACAGCAAAGAATCTGGACAGATTTTTATTCAGTTACTGTTTTAACCATACCTTCGAGAAGAATCATCTAATTGTTTTGTGTTTTTGCATTTCTGGAATTCTGAGGATGTATATAACAAGTTTTTAACAACTTGTTTTTACAAATATTGATGTTTATCTATCTAAAAACTGTGGACAAAATCAGCGAGAAACAAAGGAGGTTCTGTCGAAATTCATTAAAAATCTGGGAACATAATTGAACTTTAAAAACTCATATCTTCTCAACCAGAAGTGCTATGAGGGAAAATGTATACTTTTTGGAAGTATTCGGAAGTCCTATACAAGTTCTCTATTCAACTCAAGATCAGAATTCCCTTTTAAGTGGGTGAAAGTTTGGAAATCGCAGAAACTGTCCAGCCACACCCAATCTGAACAGTGTTTCTGTATATTGCTGCACAGTGCACATGTTTCCAACATAAGAGTCATAAAAAGTTATGGATCACCTGTATAAAAAGTTTAGGAGGTAAACTACAAATTTTTAGTTGTAAGTTTGGGTCCAAATTGGATAAGGTAAGAAACAGTTGGATCAAGAGGATATCTACAACTAGGATGCTACAGGAAATTTTCAGAAGACCGATCAACTTTTCAAAGCCATATATTCTCGACCGTAACTGTTTTGGAAGCAAACAAAGACATTATACAAAGGAAATCGAGTGTACTACATTTTTGTAGTTTAGCTCCAATCCAGATTTTGCCTCTTAACTGGTTGAAAAGTTTGAATTTCTCCAGGTTGTTGAGCTGGACCAGAACCTGGACAGTGGTTCAAATTTCAAAATTCGATCAGTTTTGCTTTCAATTTCTAGGATCATTGCTCATGTTCCACAACTGGTGTTCGACACGGTGTGGTGGATTTGAGCAGTTGTTTTACTTCCAGGAGTTGCACATAATCTTCCCATATGGATTAGTTGAAGTAAACATCTCGAACATCTAGTCCGAAACTTTAAGAGGGAAGGTGTGCACCCAAGTAGCTTAAAGTGATCGGAAAATTATATCTTCAAGGGAAACTAACTTCAAGCACAAGGCTGACACCTCATAGACAGAGTGCATCCTCAACTCCATCAACATTATCATGGAAGATGTCAATCACCGCTACATGATTGAAGAGAAGATTAAGTGAAACACCACTACGTGAACTCTAGTAACTTTGACCCCATACTGAATAGCACAAAGTCATCAAGGTAACCTAGTTAGTGGATTTCTTGAGCAAAGATGAGTCTGTGACTCGGCAGATGCGATAAAGACTTAGAGAGACATGTGGATATACTGGTTAGAATGGGTACCAATTATGAAGGTTAAGATTGTATAGTATATTACTCGCCACTCCTTGTTTCCATGATTGGACTTGAATCCTTCTATCCTGATCAACCTACGAGAAGGATGTTCCTTGTCTAACACTTCTCATGAGCAAGTTGATTCAAACATTGTGAACTTGAGATAGTGCTTATCGTGTTTGAATCATTATACATATTTTTTCTCAAGCCACAAAGATGAATGCATCATACCTTATGCATAGTTTTTCCCGGGATTGCATTGTGTCTGCATAACATCATCCGGTTTGTAATGAATCATGATACATGAGTCTTAATTAACTTGGAGCAAGAATATGTATCCACGTTCAAGTACTTAAGTGATGTCTGATAGTTTTGGTTGTTTCCAACTCTTGTGATCAACGTTCTAGTTGATTTGGTTTTATTGAGTAATACCAGGGAAACCGATTACTCAATCCTCTTTGTAGTACAACTCTGAGTTGAACCCTCATCCTTGATTTGTGTGGGTTCAATTGTCGTGGTTGTGTTAACACTCATACTCTTGATTCATGAGGTTCTTCCTCAATGGATCAACCTCTAGATGCACTATGTGACCAATACACAGTTGAGTCTTTATCCTTTACTTCTTAAGGCTCAATCACCTTGATTGCCGGAAGCTGATTTTATTGAGATCACAATACCTTGCGAGTGATCATACCTAATACCCCTTGATCTTCCCTGTTTTCAAGATTTTCATCTATGTTGAGCTTGCGGAACTCCTTGATTTATAGTGAATGGTGACATTGATATGTCAGGAACCTTGTGGTTGCCATACACATTGTAACTTTGCCGTTTTGACCACATAAGAGAGATGACATCTTTACTACTCTTATGTCACGGTAAAGTAGTCCGATTATTGACTACCTAATTGCAAAACTCGATCTAGACTAGATTAATGATTCATTGTTTATTCTCGCAAACTCCCTTGACTTTGTATTGAATAATACTACAACCAGCTTGAAGGACTCAGTACACAAAGCCAAAGTTGAAAGCTATTGGTATCAAGATCATCAGAATACTCAAGAGAGTTGAACAACAAGTATTGATTCTCATAATACAAGACTAGGGCAGTAAAGCCTTCATGAGAAGAATGTCACGAGTTAAGGATGCCCAATATCATAGAACTCTAGTAACTTTGACCCCATACTGAATAGCACAAAGTCATCAAGGTAACCTAGTTAGTGGATTTCTTGAGCAAAGATGAGTCTGTGACTCGGCAGATGCGATAAAGACTTAGAGAGACATGTGGATATACTGGTTAGAATGGGTACCAATTATGAAGGTTCAGATTCAGATGCTCGGCATGATTGAAGATACTATGAAGAAGATTACTTCATTTTCACGGAAAGAAGAGGATCTCCACACAACCTAGCTATATCAAAATAATTTGCTAAGACACAAACTTTACGGGGTGATCTCAATCATGCCGAGCATCTGAATCTGAGTTGCAGTACGAAGACACAAGACACCAAAGCTAAACGAGGTGGTTTACATCATAAGCTGGACTAGCCACAACTTCAAGAACTTGCAGAAGAAGGCGAAGAGTGTCTTTCTTCCAATCACATGGAACGATGGAGTCATATCATCAACAACTCGTCCTAACTTTCTCATTTCTCTCGAATCTCAGACGAGATTCCTTTAAGGGGGAAGGATTGTAAAATCCTGCATTTGAGTAGAGCAAGAACACGAAAATGCGAACTTAAAAAATTTGAAAGTGGACTTTGAAATGCAAACTCACATGTACCATGTGAGTTAACCAGTGTTCCGTAAAAATATGAACTTGTTAAAACTTAAAGCCTTAATTGGAATATTCCACATAAAAGATTAACAATTCAAATGTTAATTCCAACTCAAGTTCCAACATCGACTTGAGCAACATCATGGAGTTCCTAGCTACATTGACGATGTGTAGTATCTTCGAGAACTTCCATCCTAATATTTTGTTTGGACCAGTGAGAATAATATCATGGGTGGGCCCCACTTATCGGGTGGCCCACCAGTCAGGTCTCATCAAACATCGTTTGATTTCCTCTTCTGCTCCTGCTTATCGAGAACCATCTTGATGTTTGTGCCAAGAAGGTTCATGTACAAGCTAATTTCTGAGGCTTTCCCTTATCGTTATTCAGATGGGGCCTCATACGCTCTCTCTTTCTCTCGCTCCACTTCAACTTATAATACACCACCTTGATGGTTTTGGCAGCACCACACATTGCTTGGTTCTGCTCTCCTCCACCACAGCTCTTGCTCGGCAAGCAGCCACATCAACGTTCGCTGCATGCAGACACCTCGACCATTCAAAAGTAAGGGGGTTCAAATTTATAATTCAGATACAATTTGCTCAAGTCCGAAGAAGTTCATAGAGAAATCACACTATTCCGCACCAAAAACGGACTAGTCCGCACTTCCAGAACATTTGAGTGCAGTTTTGCGTTAAATTAATTTTAAACTTGCTCATTTTTATATGACTTAATGTTAAACATGTATATGAACTTATGCAATTCATGATGCATGAAAATGAGGGTGTTACAGATGAAAAGGCTTTGAAGCTTCATCTTCAAAAGCTGCATCACAGAGCCATCCATCCGGATGACCTGACCCCCCCCCCCAGCGGAATTCCTCCCTCTGAACATGGTTCCGGAGTTCAGGAGGGAATTGCGGAGGGGGGGGGGGGTACTGGAGCTTGATGACCTGTTCTTGGTGGAGAAGTGAGGAAATGTAGGGATCTCCATTCCCGAAGCTTAGGAGAGAAGAGCCCCTGCTACACTGAGCTAGAAGGAGGTTGATATCGGCAACAGCAAGGGCAAGGAGCCTACTGAACCTTCCTGCCGAAAGAGGAAGCTGAGGCATGCTGATGGGAGCTCCATCAGATCAACTCTGACTCTAGCAGTGCCCCCACCTCGGCCATGTCCAACTTAGGCAGTGAAATCATCTTCGGACCCGACGTCCGCAAAGGGCGCTGGCTCCAGTGAGTCGACCCCAGGCCCAGTGTTGGCTGCGGGCTCTAGGTCCGAGGGTCTGTTGACGGTTGTTATATACCAATTTCACCTTTCAATATAACTCAATTATGTGAAGGAAATATCATTTCTTGAAAAAATAACCTTTCTATTTAACCTATTTCCACTTGTACTTGGAGAAATTGGTGCATGCAGGCATTTTATATAGAATTAAAGTGAAACAAGGGGATGGATCCTATAAAATATCATCCCAGCCAATCAAGCGTCGACACATGGCACCACATGGATCAGATGGCCCACAAACAGAAGTATCTGAGGCCATCCAACGGTGTAGCACCCATATCATGGAATAGGACCCACCTGTCAGTCACCTGGAGGAAGAAGTGGCCATTTCGAGCCAAGACCAGGTCGGCCGACCCCCTATTCGGTCGACAAGTTCCTAGCGCCAAACGCGGTCAAACACCACGTGTTGGCTCCTCCCGGCTTGAAGAGGTCATGGGTGACTGATTCGCGCGCTTTTGGTGGCGGGAACCGACCCTTCTACAAGCTATAAATAGGACCCCTCACTTCAACACACACCACTTGAGCATCATTTTATTGTATACACTAGTTCTCTTAATCCTTAGTGGAGTTAGGCTATAGAGAGGGGAGCGTCTAGTCCCAAGTCCAAGTTTGGAAAGGTATGGCTCATGTATCTTTTCTTATATTTGTGACTTTATGCATAATAAAGATATTATCTTTAGTTTTCTTTTATTCATATAATTGGATGAAGTGTTTCTTGTTTGATTGTGGATTCCATGTATGTGGTAGGAGTAGTCTTCATGATTATGCCATATCCCTCTTAATCTATCATCATAAACACTACAAACTGCCACTATAGTCTAATTAGTTATGATATGATCATTTTAATATGAATCACTTGTGCTATGTATCAAAATTGATTTATCAATTATTTAGTTCATTACCTTAGGATTGCTTGTGCTCGGAATCTTAAGGTAATTACTTAATGTGCTAGCATGGTGCTAGGATTGGAGGTAGCGTTGAATGTCTCGTAGACCCACGGATTGAAGAGGTAGACAGCAGGTGGTGACAGTCCTATCTGTCTTTTGTAATCCTCCACGTTCGGCTATGCCACATGCTCTTGGCGAGAGTCATCTTAGTATTGCTAGGGGTAAAGTCGTGTCTGATGTGTTGAACAACTTAGCACAAGTGTTCACTATTGACATGCTCATTAGTACCTAACCTAGGCTATGTATATGTATATTAGAACCATTGTAGGAGCAACTCCCCAACTCTAGGTCTAACCTCCATCAGGACCCATTTACCCCTTAGAATAGATTTCTTAGGTGCGTGTCACACTACCCATATATTATCAACTTACCCCTATCTTGATAATTGATTAGTATCCCATAGCTTGATCATAAGAGTAGTGTTTACTTTACTCCATTGCCTTCCTTTGGTATAAATATGATACCCTTGGGAATACTCTTGGGTCAAATGCTACACGACAATTTTCGTGCGCTTGCAGACCTCAAGAGATGATTTGTGGTATAAGAAACATCAACAAGCATTTCCGTCGCCTCTATCGGGGGAAGCAAAGGAAGTGAAGGATAGCTATCACTTGTGATTAAGTTTTAGGTACTAATAGTAATTAGACAGGATTACCCTTGTGTGTTTTATCCTTTTGTGGTAAAATCGGGGTAGTTTTGGCTATCCCATTTCATGGGATGGCCAAAAAGGACACAAGTGCTCAACTGCAAGATGATTCAAAGCGTACCTCAACAAATATCCGCTAGTCGACACCATTGCCTTTCGCAGAAGAATTTCAGCTTCTAGTAGGAACTAAAGTCATCCATCCCCGAGCTGGGGTGAGGCTCCAAGAATTCTTCTTGGTTTGCCTCCACCATAGGGTGGATAGTTGGCTCCTCATCCAACATTCATGTCATGGGTTGGTCCACCAATCTATGACCACCTTTGTGCTGGAGCTGAAGGAGTCCTATTCTCATTCATCATGAGTGATAATATGGTCTCCACTCAAGGGGTGGATTGAAGAATGCTCTACTTTCTTTATCTTGGCATGCACACCACTTAAAAAGTTGGACACGCTAGCTTTGGAACTAAACCTCCCATTGAAGTATCATGAAGATCAAGCAAATGGATAATTGTTAGGAATTATCCAACTCATGGATATTCACATGATTTCTGAAAATCCATGTCAATATGGACCACTTGAGGAATCATTTCCGTAAGACCCATGAGGATTCTTCCTTTCAAACACAACTCCAATGGCTATCACCTACAAGGAGGTCAAGGGTGAATCAGCATCACCCTTGTAATCAAGGAGGCTATGGGGATTTCAAGAGATTTCAGTTCAACTAGCCTACCTTGAAGTATATGGTCTATGGCCAAGCAAGAAATTAAGACAACATTTACATGAAGCTCTTGGACAAGGACAAGAAACTTAAGGAGCATTCAAGATCAAATATTTCGCGCAATCACTTGTTGGGATTCCTACCCTTTGACCAAGCCCATGCAACCTAGGACAAGTGACATTGTGGATGAAGCGTTTCTTATTGATTATGGAGTCCACATGTCATTATGCCCAAGAAAGTCTTTGATCCATGATCAAAGTATGGGTAAACTCAAAGGAATATCAAGAATGTCAAAGTGACACACCTAAAAGAAGGACAAGGCTCACCATACTCACAAGAGAATATATTGAATAAGGAGAAATCGTTACTACATCAACAAGTCTTCATCAAGATGACGGAGAGGCTAGGGTCACCATGTGGTCCACATGTCCAACTAACATGCCAAAGGAGATTTGGCATGCCAATAAAGAGAGGTTGTCCACATATTGAACTCCGGGATTGGACAACAGATCATCACACCAAATAGGACGAAGGTAAGTCCCACTCATCGGACATTGAAAATTCATAGAGTTCTTGCCAATAGGTAAATTGGTAGTTATCCAATATTTGATTTCCCCAATTGAATATTTGAATTTCTAATTTTCATATAGCATTTTGAATTTTCACGCTAGCATGTTGGAAGGTAAAATTTCAAACCATCATAAAACTAAAATTTTGAATTAGGAAATAAATTTATTGGGATATGAACTTTGGGCATAACCACTTGAATTCATCTTCCTAATTCAAACCAAAAATATTTCCCTTAAAATTCAATGCATTTGCAAGTTCTCTCAAGTTGGGAAAAACAATTTGGCAAAGGGTACAACATGTTTTTGGTCTAACGTAACCCATTTTTGAGTTGGTTTGTTTATTCTTGATTTTAGTTCAGCCAGGCCAAAATTTGTAAAGAGGTTGAAAGACCCCATCAAGCGCATATCTCCCCATCAATACCGTTTCGAGTTCATGGTGGAGAAATGCTCAAGATGGTGGTCCAATGGAGGAACAAGATGAAGCCCATTCAACTTCAACCTCAACTTGGCATTGATGAAGGCTACACAAAAATTCATGGTCGTGAAATTCTCACACAATGACCTTCAACCTGGACTTCTCTTCAATTGAGGTAAAGTTTAAAATTTTCCGTCGTTTGAATTACGTTAGGATTGAATGACTTTTGCTTACATTGTTAAGAAAGGTTTACGCCTTCTCATCATTCAAATCTTATGCACCCTCACAAGAGTAAGTGTTGGCATTAATATTTTGATTCTTCAAAAAAGGAATGTCACCTTACTTGGGAATAAATTTAAACAAGTATCTAGAATTTCATAAGCATTACTAAAATTGACTTAGACATTTTCTGCCTAGGTAATGCTTATGGAATGACTTAATGGTTGAATTGGTATGTAGCAACCTAGGAATAGTGATGTCCATAATTTTGATTTGAAACTCATTCATGCATGGACCACTAAATTTCAATTCCTAGGCAAGAAATTAAAAATGTTCAGGAGGATAAAATTGAGAATATTATTTGCCACGATCCATTTGACAACATTTTCTCTTGTGTAAAACTATGATGGTTAGAAATTTTACAAGATGAAGGGATCCATATAGTGTATTTATATTACTTGCATTGCTATGAGTAGGAGATTTAGAAAATTTGCAACTTGATTTATCCATAAAGCCCCACTCCCAGTAATGATTCATACATTGTTCACGATACACTGGAAATTGGACCTAATGCATCTTTGGTGTTGTTCTTCCCCGTATGTAAAAATGACGATTCGATTACCTAACCCAAAAATTCATTTGTACAAGTATCGGGAGCTAAAAATCCCTCTCTATCATAGAGAGGAAGTTTGCAGGAGTAAAATCACTATGCAGGCATTCAAAGATCTGATTGTTGGGACCCCTAAGAGGATTCCATTGCAATATCTATTGGCCAAGGAGTAAATTAGGATGGTTACTACCTATCGTAAATTAACCCCGAAGGTCAACCGTAACTGTACGAGGCTGGAGATTTAACTTGGAAACCCTCCATGAGTAACCAATGGGCTGCTACGAGCGAATTTCTACCATCATTGGGTTTAAGTTATTCCCTTGTGGCTAAAAGGTATGATGCAACTTAACCAAGGAATGACAAGATCACATCCAATGTATATTGGGTGCAAGTTGTTCCTATGTGGCCAAAAGGTATATTATACCTTAGCCAAGGAACAACGGATCATACTTAACCCATGTTGAGTGCACGTCATCCCTTTGTGGTTATAGGTATGTTGTACCTTAGTCAAGGAATAACGGATCATACTCAACACATGTTGGGTATATGTCACTCCTTTGTGGCTCAAGGGTATCATTACCTTAGCCAAGGCATGATAGATCACTCCCAATGCATGAGGGGTACAAGTTCTTCCTTTATGACAAGAAGGTATGATACACCTTATTCAAAGAATGACAGAGCACACTCAATGCATGTTAAGTGCACATCATACCTTTGTGCTAAGGGTTATCATTACCTTAGCTAAGGAATAACAAGGTACATCCAACATATGGAAACCTTGAAGTGTGGATGAGCGACATCGTTAACACTCTCCTCGACCACACTCATGAAACCCATGGAAGGCAATCCAACATCGACACTCAACTCTCCAATGCCAAAGCCATGATGAGTTAGGCCAAAATCATGGCCTACATCTGTCGTTAGGGTATCAACTCCTATCGCGGACCTTGACCAAGAACAAGCTTGGGGGAGGGCCCCTACTCGAGGTAACTTGTATCACACCCCTTGCATATTTATTTTCCATTCACCCAGCATCCACCTTGCATATAAAAAAACATAAAAATAAGTAGAGTGGAATTCACATAGATGAAATAATGAACAATTGCTCTGTTTTAATTTTCCTAAGTCCCTAGTTTACAACTTACTTCTCTCCAAAATATTGCATTAATTGGCTAAAATTACTTTTGCCTTTATTGAGAAATTGTGGGTAGCAAAATCTTAATCCATTCTAAGTTGTTGTGGGATATGATATAGTGATAGGGCTGTTGTTCCTAGTTTGAAAGTGAAAATTATATTTCCGGAGAAATTCTAAAAAGATTTAAGTTACTCTCATTTGATTGGAAATACCCACCAATGCCATATGATACATTATATTGATAGACCTTATGCATATCCTATTTGTCTTCACATTGAGCTTTGTCAAACTAGTATAGACCTATGTGAGATTTCATTCATTACCTTTTGAATTCAAGACTTCACTTGCACATGCTATACTTCTACACTAGAAGTAAGCAAAATTCCCATCATACCACCATTCCACAGTAAAAAGAGAAACTCCATACCATTCATGCTTAGTACTCTCTCCAAGTTTATTGCATAAAAAGGGAGTAGAAGACATGGCTACAAAAAAAGTTCATGCTTACATCATAAGCATGAGAAAAAAAAAGATAAAAAAGAGAGAAAAGTAGCCATGTTTCATCCCTGCAAAATAAGAGAGTCTACATAAATAAGAGTTGTCGGTACCCAGCATACCGGGTACCCTAGCGCACAGGCCAGAGCTGCCTAGGTACCTCGCCTCCCAGCAGGGACATGGTTCGAGGGCGCCACATGTCCAAGAGACCCAGACCCGCCAGCCTCAAATGGGAGGTCCGGGGTGCCCACAAGACATTCTAGAGGTGGCACTCAGCTCCACCCTGACGACAAGCTCCCAGGTAGCCACGTATCCAGCGGGACGGGACTCGACCTCCTCCGCGGAGGTGAGCTCCCAAGATACCACGTGGCACACGAAGTCAAGACCCAACCTCACCCACGGAGGCAAGCACCCAAGCTGGGGGGAGATCTGGCTTCCCCCGCGGAGGTGAGCTCCCGAGATGCCACATGGCCCGCGAGACGGGCGTGGCCTTCACCATGGAGGAGAGCTCCCCAACGGCCGCATGGTCAGTCCACTTGCCCTGAGCGGATAGTGAGGAAGTTAAGAGGGCGGTACACCTTGTCTCCTTAAAGCCTTGAAGATACGGGGATCCCCCAGACGCATGGTGCGGCGCACGCCTAATGTTAGGTACTGTTGCGACTAATTGCATCACAGTGAAGGTGCCGCATGCCTATCCAAATCCGCCAAGTGGGTAGCTTACGGTGCCAGAGACAGTTGGATGGGACATTCTCTGCCAATGTCAGCAACGGCGCATGGGCTACTGACGACCCGAGCGGCAAGATGACAAGTCCTCAGGTCCGCGGTCAGAGCAAGCTTACAGAAGAAGCCTTAGATCTTTAGGATAAGATCGCCCTGGGACCACTTGTCGGGTCCTGGGACCCCACTTGTAAGGCGTCCGACATTGACTATAAAAGGCTTGGACGACCACTGATACCAGACCAGATTCAGAATCCCCGAGACACCCACATACGCTTACACACACCAAGCAATACAATCCACCGTGGAGTAGGGTGTTACGCTCCTTTCGGCCCGAGCCATGTAAAAACAACTGTCTCATACTCTTCCGCTAGATCACTAGTTTGAGGCCTAAGCCTCGCCGAACATGAACCTCCGCGGGCTGCTCCTTAGCAGATCTCGAGGAAGTGTCGCATTGACCCTTCGACATTTGGCGCGCCAGGTAGGGGACTTTTTCCCTCAAAAAAAGTGGTAGCACTTTCACCACCATAGTGTTCATCAGGCCCGTGGAAGGAGGTTTCTGAGGCCGTCGCCATATAACCCAATCTGTCACTCGGGCATTACTCTCTGGTCCGTCTCGCCTCCGTGCAGGTACGCCTGCCCAAGGTAGTACGCCGGGACACGCTCCGGCTCAGTCGGCTCCCCCAACAGCGAGCCCGGAGAACGCTTTGGCAGCAGCCATAGCTCTACTCCACCACCCACCGTCGCTGAATGCCTCGCAGGGGGCGGCTCAGCAGTGTGTCCAAGACATCGACCACCTCATCGTCACACCCAATAACTCCCCCAACAGGAGAAGGCACCTCGTGTCGCTGTCGCGTACACTTTCCATCGACCATCACACCACCAACTCCCGCTCCTCCAAGCCTACGAGCGTTGGCCGGCTCCCCACAGAGGACCTCAGGGCCGATCTTACCATCGTCAAGCTCACATGGACGGTCACATCATCATCGAGCGACTGTAGGAGAGGCGACACAACCTCGACGTCAAATATAGCACTCAATGCCTATTCACAAGGCATCTTCCGTCTAAGGTGCGCCACAGGTAAACCATCCGCCACCTGATCAAGAGCACGTAGGTTCCACAGCCCCCCTGCAGTACTCGGTGCAACAGGGTGTACAACAACAGTACTTGGCACAGCCAGTACAGTTGCAACAGCGCATGGCACAACCAGTGCCACAGCAGCAGGTCCAGCAAGTGCTGCACGTCGAGCAGCAGACCCCCGCAGGGTATGCTGTCCCATATGCCTCTCCAACAAAGCCCATCGGAGGCTTCGCTGCATTGGCCCTGCACCTCCACTCCGCGATGTGGCCGCACAAGGTTCAACCACATTCTGGAGAGGTTCGACGTAAGCATCAATCCGACGGAGTTCCTGCAGATCTACACCACGACTCTCGTTGCTGCAGGAGCGAATGAGACCACCCTAGCGAACTACTTCCCAGTCGCCCTGACTGGGTCAGCCCGATCATGGCTGATGAACCTTCCAGAGGGTCTATAACCTCTTGGGATGAGCTATGCCGGCAGTTCACGGCGAACTTCGGCAGCTCCTACGCGCGCCCCAGCGCCGAGCTCGACCACCACACCGTGCGACAACAACCCAAGGAGACAATGCGGTCATTCATCCAACGTTTCTCCCAGGTACGCAACTCCATTCCCAACATTCCAAATGCCTCTGTCGTAGTGGCATTTCGCCTGGGAGTGCGAGACCGCAAGATGCTCGAGAAGCTAGCCATGCACAATGTGCAAGACGTCTCTGAGCTCTTCTCCATCGCCGATCGGTGTGCCAGAGTGGTAGAAGGCCGCGACTGGCACGCTCAGTCCGCCCCCAGAGTGGGCGGGGCTGGCCAGACCAGAGAAGGAGCCACTACCCCTGGTAGCGACAAAAAGAAGAAGAAGAACCGGGTTGGCAGCCACAACAAGCCACTGCACGGATCCCCCATCGCGGCAGCAGCCGCAACCGGAGGAGGCAAGCTGCCACACCCGGAGAAACGTCCTCGTCAGCCACTAGCCGCTAATGAAGACGTCGAGCCCTGCCTGGTGCACAAGACTCATGAACACACCGCGAGCGAGTGCCGGGAGATAAAAAGTTGTGCCGAACGCTATAAAGAGCGGGCTCAGCAACAACCGGACGGAGCCACCACCCGCCAGCGGGAGGGCGAGCAGAAGGTCGAGCCCAAGGTCGACAATGACGAAGAGCTGGAGTAGCAGAAGCAAGAGCGGGCCATCAAAGTGGTCCACCAAGATGAGGACTCCAACGCGAGCAGTGACAACGAGCATCGCAAGACCCTCCACGTCATCTTCGGAGGGTCTTGGGATCCCGTGTGATGCCCGGTTCCGAAAAATGAACCAAGCTAACGCATATGTGTTCCTAGGATGTTCATCACACATACACAAGTGCAATCACAAACGATATACAGAAAATTACCACAGAACAAGATTAATTAACCAAATTTTATTACACAAACCAGATTATCCTCGAATACAAGCTCTAATGAATATTAATGACAAGTTCAACTAATGCAGCGGAAATAAACTAATTAAGCAACTAAGCAAACTAAGCATAAGGGATAGGGTATAGCGCAGCTCCAATCAACACCACAGGCAAAGCTAACGGTAGACACAGTCTAGAACTCCGCATTATCACCATTAAACTCCCAATCCTGACCTGCAACTGTTGGGGGGGATTGCAAGAGTGAGTACATGTCGTACTCAACAAGTGTGGAAAGTATGACATGTGGCTTATTCAAATGACGACAATAATAATGGCAAAGTGCTGAAAAGTACATTAAAACATTTGAAAAGCAATATATTACATGTATGTGAAGTAAACCCATCATAATCATAAGTAATATCATAATACCAAATCTGAATTCATTACCATCATCAATAATTCCAGATTTCATTATTTGCCAATAACCATATTCAATACTAGAAATAAATCCATGACCAACCATAACCATTACCAAACCATAACCATAATACCAACCATAACCATTACCAAACCATAACCATCCCAAATACCATCCCAATATCGAGTTCCCTCTAATCATGGATGTTTTCTAGGTGCTCATAACTGGGAGCACAGCTATCATGATAGTTTTATTTAACTCTGTAGAGTTTGTACCTCTTTACCCACGTGTTCGTGATTTCATCACCTTTCGATGACTAGAACCTCTGTTATGCCGTCTCACACTTCCATCGGTGTGTGGCCAAGAGATCACAAAATAGCCTTTACAAAGGGATTACTAGCCTATTTAGACCCCACTGAGGTTTCACCGGTGGCGATGTCTCCTGCAGAGCACATCTTCAACCAAGGGCCCCCTCTTGAGCCATTCGGATCCCAGGGTAGTCCCACCAATCATCAACAAACCCAATCCGACTACCCCTTCCTCGAGCATCCACAATGGTCCAAACAGCACTAGCAAAGCCCTAATTAATCATCTACTCCGCACCCATACTTGGCCTCATGGTGGCACTGTAGTCCTGGCTTATTCTCGCATGAACCGGTCCTTAGATCTAAAGCAAGCAAACCACCATATCGTCCAACCCATCCACATACCAGGCTTGCTTAGATCACCCATTACCATATCATATTTAACCAGTTCATGTTAACCATAGTCTTATTCATGCATAATTAAATTGAGTGGTATAGTTGTTTTCCCATCCCAGTTGATAAAGCGAAGCAAAAGGTAAAAACCCTTTCCGACTCTCTACCATAAATTCTAGGTGACAAGGGTGGTTTAACAAGTCTAGTAAACTTCCTATCATAGGATTCCCATCAAAATTGACACAAGCATGCAGTTTTGCAAACAAAACATATATTTTAAAACAGGATCAATATGCTTCAAGGACACTTGCCTTGCTCTTGCTATTGATTAGGGTCAATTTCTTCAAACTCTTGGTGTTGTAGATCCTCCGTGGCACTCTCTAGTGCAAATCCGTCTAATCCACACAATAAACATACAAGACAAGAAACACAATCAAAGAGTGCACAAAATATTACTCAATATGTCATGACATGCATGATTAATGCAAATGCAAGGTAGAACTTGTTACTAGATTGCTTTTAATGATCACTAACTAGTTCTAATAGATTTTAACAAGTTTATACAGGTTTGGAATTGATTAGATCAAATTTTAGAATTAATTCAGCACAATTTAACCAGAAAGATCGGACTAGTCCGCTAGGGACCGGACAAGTCCGCACTCCGCGAGATCAGAAGACTAGGGTTTTCTAGATCAACGTAAATTCGGAGATTAGGGGTTGAATTCTCGTAAGGAAAAGAGAATAGAAGGTATACCAGGTGTTTAGAACTCCAATGAATAAAGAAACTTGGAGGTAGCACTTGGATCTTAATGATCTAGGGTTGGTGATGAACTTGGGGATGAATTGGTGATGAAGAACGAAACTTGGTGGAGATCTTGATCCTCTTTCGTTTCCTCCTCTTCTTCTTCTTGCTTGGGATCTTCTCCTCCCTCCTTGATGGTGGCTCTCCACGAACTAGGTTTGGGTGGGTGGAAAAGTGGCAAATAGATGTCAAGCCAAGGGGTGGGGCTGTTTATATAGAGGTGGAGGCTAGGGTTAGATGGATTTCAAGTTTTGGGATGAGTAGAGGCCGGTTTAGTGTCACACATGGGCTCTAAAAGAGTTAGGCACGACGTCCCTAGGCCCACTTAACGTGAAACCCAAGAAAAAAGTCGTAGAACAAAAGATCAACTCGGAGTCGCGAAATATTGGATAAGTCCGAAAAGTTCCGGACTAGTCCGAAGTCGTCCAGAGAGAAAATCGGACAAGTCTGGCCAAAGATCGGACAAGTCCGACTTTAAACAGAGAGGAAAACGGACAAGTCCGCTGGAACACTGGACTAGTCCGGAAAAGTCCAAGGACTTAGCAATCTTTCAGGGATTCTTGGAATATCACACTAGTCCGCACAAAATTGGACAAGTCCGAAAGTTTCGAGGGGCAAAATCGGACTAGTCCTCGGAAAAATCGGACTAGTCCGCACTTTCCTGCGTTTTAAGTGCGGTTTTGCTCCAAATCAATTTTAAATGCTCTGAATCAATTTTAAACTTGTTCCTCTTGTTGTGGGTTAATGTTAAACATGTATATGAGTGTATGTAGGGCATGATGCATGAAAATGAGGGTGTTACAAACCTACCCCCCTTGAAATGAATCTCGCCCTCGAGATTCGACGCGGAAGAGAAAAGATAGGGAAATTCCTTCTTGAGATCATCTTCCAATTCCCACGTTGCTTCTTTTTTGGTGTGGTGCTTCCATTGAACTTTACACCATCGAATCACCTTGTTCCATGTGACCCTCTCCTTAGTTTCCAAGATTTTGATCGGTTGTTCGGCATAAGTCAAATCTTCCTCTAGTTCCAATTCTTCCATTGGCACTTGTTCTTCCGGTACTCTCAAACACTTCTTGAGCTGGGAAACATGAAAGACATCATGTACGTCTGAAAGATGAGCTGGCATCTCCAACTTATACGCTACTTCTCCTCTTTTGTCCAAAATGTTTAACGGTCCAATATAGCGAGGTGCGAGCTTGCCCCTTATGTTAAACCTCTTATGACCTCTCATTGGTGACACCTTGAGGTAAACAAAATCTCCTATTTCAAAGGCTAATTTCCTTCTCCTATTGTTCGCATAGCCTTTTTGTCTTGATTGGGCAGCCCTCAAGTTTTCACGAATTATTTGGGCTTGCTTTTCGGCTTCTTGCAACACATCCGGACCAAATACTTGAGTTTCTCCTACCTCATTCCAGGATAAAGGTGTCCTACACTTCCTCCCGTAAGGCGCTTCATATGGTGACATCTTCAAACTCGCTTGGTAACTATTGTTGTATGAAAATTCCGGATATGGCAAGCTTTTGTCCCAACTTTTCCCATGCTTTAAAGCACAAGCTCTTAACATGTCCTCCAAAATCTAATTGGTCCTCTCGGTTTGTCCATCCATTTGAGGATGATATGCTGAACTAAAATTCAACCTCGTTCCCAATGCTTCATGCAATTTTTGCCAAAATCTGGAGGTAAATTGTGAACCTCTATCCAAAACTATCTTCTTAGGGACTCCATGTCGACACACAATATGATCCATGTATATTTCGGCCAATCGTGCAGCTGTATATTTGGTCTTCACAGGGACAAAATGAGCTGACTTGATTAAGCGATCCACAATTACCCAAGTTGAGTCATGCCCGGACTGAGTACGTGGTAACCCAACTATGAAGTCCATTCCAATTTCTTCCCACTTCCATTCCGGGATCTTCAATGGCTGCAATAATCTAGCTGGCCTTTGATGTTCCGCCTTGACTCGTTGGCACACATCACACAATGCTACGTATTCAGCTATGTCCTTCTTCATGCTATCCCACCAATAGCAAGTCTTCAAGTCTTTGTACATCTTTGTACAACTAGGGTGAATCGAGTAAGGCGAGTCATGTGCCTCCTTTAATATTGTCTCCCGAATATGCTTCACATCGGGCATGACAATCCTCTTTCCAAGCCATAAGGTACCATGTTCATCATCGTCAAATCTGAATTCTCTCCCTTCTTCGGTCCTTTCCTTGATTTCCTTGATCTCCTCATCTGCGGTTTGTGCCTCTCGAATATCTTGCTCCAAGGTTGGGTTTAACTCCATCATCTCCGTCTCATTTACAAACCCGAGGTTCAACCGTTCAAACTCCTTGCATAACTCGGATGGTAACTCTCGAACTGTGAGTTGATGACTTACTCCCTTTCTACTCAAAGCATCAGCCACTACATTGGCCTGCCCGGATGATAGTTGATCCCCAAATCATAATCTTTGATGAGCTCCAACCATCTTCGTTGCCTCAAGTTCAGATTCGTTTGTGTGAAAATATACTTCAAACTCTTATGATCCGTATAAATTTCACACCTATGTCCAAGAATATAGTGCCTCCAAATCTTCAATGCATGTACCACGGCTGCAAGTTCCAAATCGTGCGTGGGGTAATTCTGCTCATGTTTCTTCAATTGTCTTGATGCATAGGCGACCACTTGACCTTCTTGCATCAATACACACCCAAGCCCTTGTCTCGATGCGTCGCAATAAATATCAAAACTCTTGCTCAAATCTGGCAATACCAAAACTGGGGCTGTTGTCAACCTCTTCTTCAACTCCTCAAAACCATTTTGACAAGCTTGGGTCCATTGGAAAGCCTTTCCCTTCATTAGCAACTCTGTCATAGGCTTGGCTATCTTGGAGACGTCCTTGATAAACCGACGGTAATATCCAGCCATCCCAAGAAAACTCCTTATTTCCTTGACATTTTGCGGTGGTTCCCACTTCAACACGTCTCTCACTTTTCCGGGGTCAACCGATAGTCCTCCTCCTGAAATTATATGACCCAGAAACGACACCTCTCTCAACCAAAACTGACACTTGTTGAACTTGGCATACAATTGATGCTCCCTCAATTTCTGCAACGTAAGCTTCAAGTGTTCCTCATGCTCTTTCTCATCATTCGAGTAGATCATAATATCATCAATAAACACCACAACGAACTTATCCAAGTACTCCATGAAGACCTTATTCATGAGGTACATAAAGTAGGCAGGCACATTTGTCAATCCAAAAGACATCACGGTGTACTCATAAGATCCATACCGTGCCCTAAAAGCTGTTTTGGGTATGTCCGGTGGTCTAATCTTCACTTGAAAGTATCCCGACCTCAAATCAATCTTAGAGAAGACACAAGCACCCTTCATCTGATCAAACAAGTCTTCTATATATGGCAAGGTGTACTTCTTCTTGATTGTTACTTCATTGAGAGCTCAGTAATCTACGCACATCCTTTGGGATCCATCCTTCTTGTCCACGAACAGCACGGGCACTCCCCAAGGTGAAGAGCTAGGGCAAATAAAACCCTTCTCTAATTTCTCTTGAATCTGCTTCTTGAGCTCCGCTAATTCCATAAGAGGCATCCTATACGGCCTCTTAGTTGTAGGTGCAGTTCCAGGTATTAAATCAATAACAAACTCAAGGTCTCGATCAGGTGGCATACCTGGCAACTCGTACGGAAAAACATCCAAAAATTTACACACCATCGAAATCTCCTCAACTGTGGCACCGTCCATATTATTCAACTCCAATTGCTTCGGTGCGGTTTGAGATGCTTCAAATTCTACGGTGATCCCTTCTTCGTTGGTCAACTTCACTGTCTTCGTGGCACACTCAATAACTCCATTGTGCTTCCTCAACCAGTCCATACCAAGTATAATATCCAACCCTTGAGAATCCAAAACAATGAGGTTGGCGGAGAAGTCTACCCCCCTTATTCTAAGGCTTACTTTTGGACATACTATATTTGTCCTCATCTCTCCTCCAGGAGACTTAACCAATAGAGTAAACTTCATATGAGAGATAGGCAAACTATACTTGGTAACATACTTCGATGCAATGAATGAATGCCATGCTCCAGAATCAAATAACATAGTCGCGAGGTTGGAGTTTGCGAGAAACATACCAATGACCATGTCATCCGCTTGTTGAGCATCCTCCGTAGAGACATGGTTCACGTTGCCACGAGCAAAATTCTGCTGTCCACGGTGCCATTGTGGTTGTGCTCCATTGGGTCTTGGGTTTTGCCTCAGTGCATTGCTTCCTTGACCAAGGCCTGACTTAGGACATTGATGCGCAAAGTGTACAGCTTCTCCACAAGTATAACACTTCTTAACTCCACCAGAATTATTGGGACGAGCTTGGTTTTGAACATTTGCAGCAGGAAAATTAGCACGAGGTGCATAAGGCATTGGAGGCCTAGGTGCTTGCATAACAGGGCATTGCTGCACAAACTGAGTTGGGCGTGGTGCATAACGAGGGCGCTGAGCATGGATAGAGGAGCTGTAATAGGGCGCATTGGGTGGTGCAAGGCAAGGGCTCACATTACTTACTTGTTGATGTCCTTGATATGGCGCCTTCCTCTTGATTTCTTGCTCCATCTAAGGGATCTTGTTCTCAATCACAATTGCTTTGTCCACAAGCTTCTGAAAATTTGCATAATCGCAGTTGAGTAGTTGCACTTGGATCTCATTGTTCAAGCCCCTCATGAACAAGTATTGCTTCTGACTGTCCCGACTAACATCCTCATGCGCATATCTTGAGAGTTGAGTGAACTTATTGAGATATTCACTCACGCTTGATCTCCCTTGCCTTAAGTTCTCAAATTATTGCCTCTTCAAGATCATAACACCCTCGGGCACATAATGAGAACAAAAATTCTCCTTGAATTCGGCCCAAGTAATTCTCTCTTGGTTCTCATGAGCATTGCAATAAGCATCCCACCAATCCGCAGCTGCTCCAACTAGTTGATGAGAAGCAAACAAGACCTTCTCCCAGTCACTGGATTGGACAATAGCTAGCTTCTTCTCCACGGACTTGAGCCAATCATCCGCATCTATAGGGTCAGCGGCTTGAGAAAAGGTTGGTGGCCTAGTCCTCATAAACTCTCCCAACCGGTTATGTGGAGGCGGGGGTGGCGGTGGAGGCATGTGGGGCTGATTGTTGATATTGCCAGCCTGCAGCTGTCCCATTGTTTGTATCATGGTTTGCATGAGCTGGTTTTGCATAGCCAAAAGCTGCTCAATGTTGATAGCTCCATGAGCAGGTCCTTGCCCATTGTTGTTCTGAGGTACTCCATGGTTCTCCTCCTCATCATTGCCATCCCTCTGGTTGCGAGTCCTCACCATCTGAAGAAAAGCAATAGGTAAGAATTAGAAAATGTCCCCAACTATATGCATCAAGGGATATGAAACTAAATAGCTAGCTACACTATCCTAGGTGAACATGGAAATGCTAAAGCACCCCAAAATCCTCTATTAAGCACACAAGCAAGCAATATATATGGCAAACAATACACCAACCAAAACACATCGATTCCTGAGTGCTCCTATGTGCTCTAAAGTGTCCATTCTATCTAGGCTGCATCCTACGGTCAACCTGTGGCTCTGATGCCCGGCTCCAAAAAATGAACCAAGTTAACGCATATGTGTGCCCAGGATGTTCATCACACATACACAAGTGCAATCACAAATGATATACAAAAAAATTACCACAGAACAAGATTAATTAACCAAATTTCATTACACAAACCAGATTTTCCTCGAATACAAGCTCTAATGAATATTAATGACAAGTTCAACTAATGTAGCAGAAATAAACTAATTCAGCAACTAAGAAAACTAAGCATAAGGGATAGGGTATAGCGCAGCTCCAATCAACACAACAGGCAAAGCTGACAGTAGACACAGCCTAGAACTCCGCATTATCACCATTAAACTCCCAATCTTGACCTGCAACTGTTGGAGGGGATTGCAAGAGTGAGTACATGTCGTACTCAGCAAGTGTGGAAAGTATGACATGTGGCTTATTCAAATGACGACAATAATAATGGCAAAGTGCTGAAAAGTACATTAAAACATTTGAAAAGCAATATATTACATGTATGTGAAGTAAACTCATCAAAATCATAAGTAATATCATAATACCAAATCTGAATTCATTACCATCATCAATAATTCTAGATTTCACCATTTGCCAATAACCATATTCAATACCAGAAATAAATCCATGACCAACCATAACCATTACCAAACCATAACCATAATACCAACCATAACCATTACCAAACCATAACCATCCCAAATACCATCCCAATATCGAGTTCCCTCTAATCATGGAAGTTGTCCAGGTGCTCATAACCAGGAGCACGGCTATCATGATAGTTTTATTTAACTCTACAGAGTTTGTACCTCTTTACCCACGTGTTCATGATTTCATCACCTTTTGATGACTAGAACCTCTATTATGCTTTCTCACACTTCCAACGGTGTGTGGCCAAGAGATCACAAAATAGCCTTTACAAAGGGATTACTAGCCTATTTAGACCACACTGAGGTTTCACCGGTGGCGATGTCTCACGCAAAGCACATCGTCAACCAAGGGCCCCCTCTTGAGCCATTCAGATCCCAGGGTAGTCCCACCAATCATCAACAAACCCAATCCGACTACCCCTTCCCCAAGCATCCACAATGGTCCAAACAGCACTGGCAAAGCCCTAATTAATCATCTACGCTGCACCCATACTTGGCCTCGTGGTGGCACTGTAGTCCTGGCTTATTCTCGCATGAACCGGTCCTTAGATCTAAAGCAAGCAAACCACCATATCGTCCAACCCATCCACATACCAGGCTTGCTTAGATCACCCATTACCATATCATATTTAACCAGTTCATGTTAACCATAGTCTCATTCATGCATAATTAAATTGAGTGGTATAGTTGTTTTCCCATCCCAATTGATTAAGTGAAGAAATAGGTAAAAACCCTTCCCGACTCTCTACCATAAATTCCAGGTGACAAGGGTGGTTTAACAAGTCTAGTAAACTTCCTATCATAGGATTCCCATCAAAATTGACACAAGCATGCAGTTTTGCAAACAAAACATTTATTTTAAAACAGGATCAATATGCTTCAAGGACACTTGCCTTGCTCTTGCTGTTGATTAGGGTCAATTTCTTCAAACTCTTGGTGCTGTAGATCCTCCGCGGCGCTCTCTAGCGCAAATCCGTTTAATCCACACAGTAAACATACAAGAGAAGAAACACAATCAAAGAGTGCACAAATATTACTCAATATGTCATGACATACATGATTAATGCAAATGCAAGGTAGAACTTGTTACTAGATTGCTTTTAATGATCACTAACTAGTTCTAATAGATTTTAACAAGTTTATACAGGTTTGGAATTGATTAGATCAAATTTTAGAATTAATTCAGCACAATTTAACCAGAAAGATCGGACTAGTCCGCTAGGGACCGGACAAGTCCGCACTCCGTGAGATCAGAAGATTAGGGTTTTCTAGATCGATGTAAATTCGGAGATTAGGGGTTCAATTCTCGTAAGGAAAAGAGAATAGAAGGTATACCAGGTGTTTAGAACTCCAATGAATCAAGAAACATGGAGGTAGCACTTGGATCTTAATGATCTAGGGTTGGTGATGAACTTGGGAATGAATTGGTGGTGAAGAACGAAACTTGGTGGAGATCTTGATCCTCTTTCGTTTCCTCCTCTTCTTCTTCTTGCTTGAGATCTTCTCCTCCCTCCTTGATGGTGGCTCTCCACGAACTAGGGTTTGGGAGGGTGGAAAAGTGGCAAATAGATATCAAGCCAAGGGGTGGGGCTGTTTATATAGAGGTGGAGGCTAGGGTTAGATGGATTTCGAGTTTTGGGATGAGTAGAGGCTGGTTTAGAGTCCTACATGGGCTCTAAAAGAGTTAGGCACGATGTCCCTAGGCCCACTTAACGTGAAACCCAAGAAACAAGTCGTAAAACAAAATATCAACTCGGAGTTGCGAAATATCGGACAAGTCCAAAAAGGACCGGACTAGTATGAAGTCGTCTAAAGAGAAAATCGGACAAGTCTGGCCAAAGATCGGACAAGTCCGACTTTAAACAGAGAGGAAAACGGACAAGTCCGCTGGAACACCGGACTAGTCCGGAAAAGTCCAAGGACTTAGCAATCTTTCAATGATTCTTGAAATATCAGACTAGTCTGCACAAAATCGGACAAGTCCAAAAGTTTCCAGGGGCAAAATCGGACTAGTCCTCTGCAAAATCGGACTAGTCCGCACTTTCCTGCGTTTTAAGTGCGGTTTTGTTCCAAATCAATTTTAAATGCTCTGAATCAATTTTAAACTTGTTCCTCTTGTTGTGGGTTAATGTTAAACATGTATATGAGTGTATGTAGGGCATGATGCATGAAAATGAGGATGTTACATCCCGCGTCCTGGAACGCGGTCAAGACTCTTCGTGTGTGGTGGCTTCGATAGCCCCTTTACCCAATCCGGCGCAGCACCACCGCTGGAAGGAGACGCCGATCAGCTTCGACACCTCTGACTACCCCCAAGAACATGGCTGGGGCAGGGGTACTACCTCTCCTAGTCGCCCCCACCATAGCCAATGTCAAGCTCCACTACGTCTTGATAGATGGAGGGGTCGACCTCAACCTCCTCAGCCATGCTGCATTCGAGCAGCTGCAAATCCTGGTGTACAGGCTTCCCCCCTAGAGCCCATTTTTGTGGGTGGGACCTGGGAGCATCATCCGATATGGCAACATCCACCTACAGGTGACCTTCGGGACACATGACAACTACAAGACAGAGAGCATCCTCTTCGATGTCACTGATGTCAGCCTCCCCTTCAATGCCATCATCGGTAGGCCTAGTCTCTACCAGTTTATGGTTGTAGCCCACTACGGCTACCTTGTCTTGAAGATGCCAACCCCCTTTGGTGTCCTCAGGATCGGCGAAGATCGCACTGCTACAATGTTAGCCTTGGAGCAGCACCAAGCACACACAGCAGATCCAGCACCTGTCCCGGGTGGTGCTGGATCAAGTCGACCTCTGTCATGGATCAAGTCAACCTCCGTCATGCACGCATCAGCACAGTTCGCGCCTTAGCCACAGCCTCTCGGCAGCACTGACACCTCTGTCAAAACCTCCAAGCCCATCACCAACACTACTAGGACCACTCGCAAGACGAGCGGTCACGACGGTAAATAGGGATGGCTCACTCATCACCCCTCGAGTAGCTGTTGATAGCAAGGTTGCCCATCAACCATCGCAGTGACCCATGGAACTTTGGGTGCACCTGTTGTAAATACTAGGCTTAGTAGAACAGTGTAAAAGATTAGTAGGAATTAGGAGCAGCACTAAGGACAATCGAGCACCGGGAGGGTCAGGACCAGAGTGCGCAGTCAGCTTAGCTTGGTTCCAAACCCTAGGCCTGTGCACCATGCGTCCCTCATCACCCGAAGGCAAGCCGTTGCCCTCTTTTGTAAAAGCCTGTCTCCTCCTACAAACTCCTATCAGAAATTCACTGTTTTACTTTAAGGCTTCTTAAAAAACCTTGTTCATTTAATCAAGCATTAGTTTTATGATCATGCCATGATAACCTCGCTTACCATGTGTTACCTTCATACTCACTGTCACATACTTTGTAACTCATCCTAGCTAATGTCATGCAATCCAGCTACAGGCGGGCCAACTTGAGGTACCTGTATTTTGTGAAAGGTCCACCCGGCTACTCTCATCATTAGGGACATGTGGCGCCAAAAGGTTCCCGCTTGAAAGGTCTCTGTCGAGCAGGAGGTTCAGGGGGTGCAAGTTGCTTAGCTTGGTCCTGCACCATAAGCAAACACACCCTGCCTCCCAGCGCTACAGCTGAGTACTAGAACCAGAGAGCTAACACCCTAAGAACGATAGGAGTCGGGCCCCGGAGCACCAATGCATCGAATTACCCAAGCCCCGTATGTTAGGCCAGGACTGTAAGGCATGGCACAGCTAGGGGGAGGAGCAAGTATAACCGACGAACAAGTCTAGCCCCCCTTTTCCTATATGCAGGACAAACGCTATAACATCTAGCCCTGGCACCTCACAAAGGGCCTGCCGTCGACGTCTACATGTAGATGGTGGACGGCGTCGGAACATCCAGCTTCGGCACCTCCCAAGGGTCCTGCCGTTGACGTACCAGAATGTCGACAATAGCACCAAGCGAGGATAAATGAGTAAACTCTACAACCTCGCTCTTGTTGCTAATAAGGTTCCCTTGCGATAGCCTGTAAACCAGGGGCCTGCTGTCGACGTCTACACGGAGATGGTGGACGACGACGGAGCATCCAGCTCCGGCACCTCCCAAGGGGCCTGCTATCAACGTCTACACGGAGATGGTGGATGACGCTGAAGCATCCAGCTTCGGCACCTCCCAAGGGGCCTGCCGTCGTCGTCTACATGGACATGGTGGACGACGCCAGAGCATTCAGCTCCAGCACCTCCCAAGGGGCCTGCCGTCGACGTCTACATGGAGATGGTGGACGACAAAGGAGCATCTAACTCTATCAGATGGTGGCGCTACGACACCCCAAAACTCCCCCACTCCATTGGGGGCCAGTCCAAGGCATTCTGCGGTCAAGTGGTAGTTGTGAATAGCCAACTAACCACATCTACCATGGGGCCTCTAACGGGGTTCACATGCTAAAAATAAACGAAAGACATTGTGGCCATGTCAGTTGTGCAAATTGTTGGTCCTGGGAAGCCAACGAGCTCAACAAAGGTTCTGCAGATCCTTACGATTTGGAACAACAGTTGAGTGTTACAGAGACAATGAAAGAAGCCAAACACAAATTCAAATCCATTAAGGAATTTTTTACAAAGGAGGGTGAACCCCGGATACAAAAACAAGCCTCTAGCCTCAGCCCCGACGGAACTGCGCTAAGACGTGTTTGGCAGCTTCCTTAACCTCCGCCAATGCTGCCGCCTCATGTCCCGCAATAGGACCTTAAAAAACCGGATCTAGTGGCAGATCAGGGTATCGGCTCTGGTAGCACACCAAGACATGGGATGCCACCGTCTCCACCGCTGCCCTACCCTCGGCTTCCAGATGCTGAGTCAGCTGACGCTCCCGCAGGTCAAGCTCCCGACCGCATCACTCTGTCGTGTGCTCCCGGGCTTGGACGTCAAGATCATGCAGAATGAGTTCTTGACACTCAGCTAGGTGCTTTGCCCGATCCTATGCTAGATTGCTCTCACGGAGCTCTAGGTCTTCGAGGCAGGACTCCAGCCCGTCCTCATCGGCTTTAACCCGGGCCATCCTCGCCTGCACCATCGCCTCTTGTTTTGCAACCGCAACATCCCTCTTGGAAACAGCGGCTTATTGACGACTTAGGGCCCCTTGAGCGGCAGCAAGAGTGCGCAGACGGGTGTCAGCAGCATCGTTGGCCGCCCTTGCATCGGCCAGGATATTCTGGGTCAAGGCGTCTGAGGCCCTCACCAAGCGGTGCCTCACCACTAGTTCCTTGTGCTCCTCATAGTACTTCGCCTCTGCCTTGGCGATCGTAGAACTCCAGAGACCCTCCCAGCCTCGGAGGCGTTTGCCCTCGGCACGCAGCTTCTCCTACTCTGCGGCAAGAGCCTCTTGTGCCCGGCGGAGGTTGGATTGCACCTGAAGGATGCTCGATTGTGTCAAGTCCATGACGTCGGAAAGCTGCTCCGACTGCGCTTTAAGTCAGGGAAGGTCATCCGGTGATCATCTCGGGGATCCCTTCCTCCTGTAGCGGTGAAGGCGAGGAGACCAACACTGGGGATCTTGCCCCCGTAGCCTGAGCAGGAGTTGTGGTGCCACCTGACACAACAGGGTCACCGCCGCTCAATGGGCCGACCGCCGAATCAGCAGCACTAGGGGCCAGACCCCCCAGCCCCCGAAGTCGGCTCTGACATGGCCTGTGCCACGACGGCCGGAGGTGCCTCTGCCACGACGACCGGAGGTGCCTCTGGAGCAACTACTGGATATGCAATCGGAGATGCTTCAATACCCATGCCGGGCACAGACGCCGGAGCAGCACTCCCCTGAATAAGCTTGGCAGGCTGCCCCGCCAGCCCAGCCGAAGCATCCTCGGTCGCCATCAAAGCACTCCCAAGCACTACCCCCGGCGGAAAGGGCCTCACAACAGCTGACGTTACCCTGTAAATCAAGACCAATCCCTGGCCAATCAACATAGGCAGGCGAGATAATAGAGCAAGCGTAGGCAAGAATGCCTTACCAACATCCCGGAAGCTCCAACGAGCCCTGGCGATGGCGTAATAGGCGATGACGTCTCGGCAGGGCCTTCGCCAAGGCCACCAGCAGTGCCGCCACACTGTGCCGGTGTACTCCCTCTAGCCTCGACAGAGACACCTCCTGAGTTGCCGACGACATTGACTCGAGACCTTTTTGCCTGAGGCGCCGAAGGTGTGATGCTGCCAGAGTCCCCTATGGCACCCTGGACCGTGTAGGTGGCGAGGATGCTAGATGATGTGCCGACCGCCAACGACGGAGGAGCCGCCGCCTGGCGGACCAAACTTCCCCTCGAAGAACCGCCAATGCCAGGCACTAGAAAGCGGTGCGCTGGTGGATGCTGACTTGGAGCAAAGGCCACCTGTGGCAGCGCCCTCAGTGGCGACCTAGGGCGTTTCTCCTTCACGAACTCCACCACCAGGGCCTTCCCTTTGCCTACATCGGGGACCGGTGCCTTCACCTTACCGACATCAGGGACCAAGGCTTTTCCTTTTCCCCCTAGCAGTGGGCGCCTCCTCTGCCCTGGAGGCCTCGGAGCCTGAAGAAAGTGCGGACTCCTCCGAGGAGTCGACGATGGCCAGGCCCCGGCTCTCACCACCGACCAGCCGCAGCGCAAGACCAATCACGTCCAAGTTGGGCATCTCCTTCACAAACTTCGTCCGAAGGTCTTGATTCGTGCAAAGCGGTGGGCAAGCCTACAGCAAGTTAAAGACGTTGCCCGATAGCAGGTCATCGCAGGCCTTCGACATTGCTTCGAACACCTTCTGCGGGGTCATCTCCATGTCACGATATCTCAGCAACCTAGTACCATCTTGGAGCCTGAAGTAGAGCCATGCTGGGCGACAACGGTGATGGAGAGGGGCAAGACGGTGGTGAACGAAGTCGGCCATCACCGACAACTTCGACAGGCTGTGGTCCGCCAGGAATCGGATCCTCTCCATCACTGGCTTGTACGCCGCCTCGAGCTCTGGACGTTCCATTCAGGCCGCCTTCCTAATCACCAGCCACCCGGAGGGCAATACCATGCGATCATGGGCATCGGCATGAACGATCACCCAATCGCTCCTCTAGCCGGGCCACTTCGCCGGGGAGAGCGGAGTAATGTACTTAAAGGGGTTGTTTGCCCCATGCTGGAAACAAAAGCAGTTGAGGAAGTTGGCTTTGCTCTTCTTCCCGGTCTGCCTCAGCACGAAGAACTGTCGGAACACCAGCACACATGGGCAGACACTGACAAAAATCTCGCAGAAATGCGAGAACACCGCTCCCACCACCAGAGAGTTCGGCGACAGATGGTGAAGCTAGATCCCAAGGACTTCCAGAAGTGTCACCAAGAAGGAGGAGATAGGAGGAACGATATCGGAGTATGCATACGCCTAGAAGAAGATGATCTCCTTCTCCCCCAACTCCAGTGGCAAGGAGCCAGGACGAATCAGATCCCGTCATTCCTTGTCCTCACAGCTGAAAAACCGCCTCACGGGTGAGACATCCTCCATTCGGGAAGGAGGCAGAGATGAGTCAATTGGAGCAGGGGGTTGTGAACCTCATGAATGGGCAGACACACAAGGAGGGAGTCGAAGGCTCGAATGCTTGGGGCGTGCGGAAGAAAGGAAATTCCATTACCCACAAAGGTACCCCTTTTAAAGCACCATAGTGGCATTTGGACGCACCGTGCAAATTTGAGCTGGCTCCAAATCAATGGCCCGTAACACGGTGACCATGACGAGCGGGCACAAATCCCTCGTCAGAAAAGCCGGCCCAGGCAGTTCCTCACAATAGAAGGCAACCAGGCGGTTCCCATAAAGATGGAAGTGGAGGCAGCAGAAGTGCAGCAGGTGCCTCAGGAACCGTCCCGATAATGTTGCAGTAAGAAAATATCCCGTGGCCATGACCCCTCAACCAAAGGGGGACGCGTGGTTGCAGCAGCAGAAGAGTGCACCGCTTTGACTAATTAAGAAAAAATTAAAAGACCACGCGGGAAAGCAAGATAAGGCCCCACCCTCGGGCTCGTCGCCTCACCCCAAGGTGGACCCAGGGGCCATTGTCGGTACCTGGCATATCGGGTACCCTCGCGCATAGGCTAGAGCCGCCTAGGTACCTCGCCTCCCAGCACAGGGTCCGAGGGCACCACGTGTCCAAGAGACCCGGACCCGCCAGCCTCAGATGGGAGGTTCGATGTGCCCACAAGACATTCCAAAGGTGGCACTTAGCTCCACCCTGATGACAAGCTCCCAGACAGCCACGTATCCAGCGGGACGGGACATGACCTCCTCCGCGGAGGTGATCCCCCAAGGTATGGCACACGAAGTCAAGACCCGACCTCCCCCACGGAGGCAAACACCCAAGCTGGGGGAAGATCTGGCTTCCCCCATGGAGGTGAGCTCCCGAGCTGCCACGTGGCTCGCGAGATGGGCGTGGCCTCCACCATGGCGGAGAGCTCCCCAGTGGCCGCATGGTAAGTCCACTTGCCCTGAGCGGATAGTGAGGAACTTAAGAGGGCGGTACGCCTTGTTTCCATCAAGCCTTGAAGATACACGGCTTCCCGAGACGCATGGTGCGGCGCACGCCTAATGTTAGGTACCGCGGCGACTAATCGCATCACATTGAAGGCGCCGCAGGCCTATCCAACTCCGCCAAGTGGGTAGCTTTCGGCGCCAGAGACAGTTTGATGGGACATTACCTAGCAATGTCAGCAACGGCGTGTGGGCTACTGACGACCTGGGTGGCAAGACGGTGAGTCCTCAAGTCCGCGGTCAGAGCGAGCTTACAGAAGAAGCCTTAGATCTTTAGGATAAGATTGCCCCATGACCACTTGTCGAGCCCCGGGACCCCACTTGTAAGGCATCCGACCTTAACTATAAAAGGCATGGATGACCACCAATACCAGACGAGACTCAGAGTTCCCGATACACCCACATACGCATACACACTCACCAAGCAATACAATCCACTGTGGAGTAGGGTGTTACACTGCTTGCGGCCCGAACCACGTAAAAACAACTGTCTCATACTCTTCCGCTAGAATACTAGTTTGAGTCCTAAGCCCCGCCAAACAAGAACCTCCGCGGGATGCTCCTTAGCAGATCCGGGGGAAGTGTCGTATTGACCCTTCACATGAGTCATCTCAAATATCCACATCCACTTCCATTCCATCACACATGCACAAGTCTTGAATCAAATAGTTTTGAATTGATTTCTTCTAAGGCTTGATTTTTTTGACTTAGCAATATTATGTGTTGCAAATATGCTTACAATATTCCCTACCAAGCTCCACATACAAGCCTTATGTAGAGGTAGGATGAATTTAGGCACAATGCCTTGGTGAGGAAATATTTCCACTACACACAAAGGAGAGAATGAGAGAATCAAATTGAGGTACTTAAAATCTAAATTGAACTCTTCGAAATTTAAATGGAACTTGATTTACAGGGTATGTGTGCTCCATTTGCTGCTCTATCTTTCAAACACCCATGAATAGGAGATGGCATAAGCCCCATAATGACTTAGTATGGGTGAAATACCATGCCAATTTTTGCAATACTAAGTATATTATTTTGTTGTGCACATGGTACATGTGAAAAATAGAACATTATAGCAACTCTTCATCATCAACCTAAAGTCTTAACTTTGCTCGGGACGAGCAAAGAATAAGCTTGGGGGAGTTTTTTGACGGTTGTTATATACCAATTTCATCGGTCAATATAAATCAATTATGTGAAGGAAATATCATTTCTTGCACACATAATCTTTCTATTTAACCTATTTCCACTTGTACTTGCAAAAATTGGTGCATGCAGACATTTTACACAGAATTAAGTGAAACAAGGGGATGGATCCTATAAAATATCATCACAGCCAATCAAGCATCAACACGTGGCACCACATGGATCAAATGGCCCACAAACAGAAGTATCCGAGGCCATCCAATGGTGTAGCACCCATATCATGGAATGCGACCCATCCGTCAGTCACCTGGAGGAAGAATTGGTCGTTTGGAGCCAGGACCAGGTCGGACGACCCCCCTAGTTGGCCAACTAGGTCCTGGCGCCAAACGCAGTCAAACTCCATGTGTTGGCTCCTCCCGGCTTGAAGAGGTCATGGGTGGCTGATTCACGCGCTTTTGGTGGCGGAAACCGACCCTTCTCCAAGCTATAAATAGGAACCCTCATCCCTCACTTCAACACACACCACTTGAGCATCATTCTATTGTATACACTAGTTCTCTTAGTCCTTAGTGGAGTTAGGCTATAGAGAGGGAAGCCTCTAGTCCCAAATCCAAGTTGGGAAAGGTATGGCTCATGTATCTTTTTTTATATTTTTTACTTTATGCATAATAAATATATTATCTTTAGTCTTCTTTTATTCATATACTTGGATGTAGTGTTTCTTGTTTGATTGTGGATTCCATGTATGTGGTAGGAGTAGTCTTTATGATTAGCCATATCACTCTTAATCTATCATCATAAACACTACAAACCCCCACTATAGTCTAATTAGTTATGACATGATCATGTTAATATGAATCACTTGTGCTATGTATCAACATTGGTTCAACGATGATTTAGTTTGTTGCCTTAGGATGGCTTGTGCCCGAGCTTTTATGTTAATTACTTAATATGCTAGCATGGTGCTAGGATAGGAGGTAGCGTTGAATGTCTCGTAGACCCACAAATTGAAGAGGTAGGCACTAGGTGGTGACAGCCCTATCTGTCCTTTGTAGTACTCCATGTTTGGCTATGCCACAGGCTCTTTGCGGGAGTCATCCTAGTGTTGCCAGGGGTAAACCCGTGTCTGATGTGTTGAACAACTTAGCATAAGTATTCACTATTGACATGCTCATTAGTACCTAACCCAGGCTATGTATATGTATATTAGAAGCACTGTAGGAGCAACTCCCCAACTCTGGGTCTAACCTCCATTAGGACCCATTTACCCCTTAGAATAGATTGCTTAGGTGTGTGTCACATTACCCATATATTATCAACTTACCGCTGTCATGATAATTGATTAGTATCCCATTGATTGATCATAATAGTAGTGTTTAGTTTACTCCATTGCCTTCCTTTGGAATAAATATGATACCCTTGGGAATACTCTTAGGTGAAATGCTACACGACAGTTTTTGTGCGCTTGCGGACCTCATATCTTTCAAGAGATGATTTGTGATGTAAGAAACACCAATAGGATCCTTCCCAGCCGAAGGAGGTCCCAGCTGAGGTGACATCGACGGTGACGGAGAGTTCCGGGCTGAAATCCGGAGGCTTTGCCACACCAACTACGGTGGGCTCTGGCTCCGGTCGCCAAAAGAAAAAGTTTCGTGCTGACTGGAGCGGCAATGTCCCAAGGTAAGGACCATCTCCTTAACTTGTGTTATAACATTTAATCATTTTTGTTTCTTGAATTTTGTTTACTCTGCTTCCGTAGTGTGGAAAAAGGAGGTTGCAGCTCAAGCGCCCACTGCAGCGACCGAGACTATGCAATCTAAAGATCCTGCCTAAGCTCCTGCCTCACCCCCAATGGTGGTGGCGGATGACACGACAGCTCCAGCGCTGGCTGTCGCGGAGAAAAATCTAGTCCTGGCAACCGAAGTTCCCGTGGTAGTGCCGAACCACGTGGAAGAAGTGCTTGAAGGTTCTCCGGTAGTTTCGAAGTCTACTGAGGAAGCTCCGGCATCAGAGCCGGAAGTGGCCGAAACTCCGGCTACAGCTTTTGTGCCAGCCCCAAAAGTGATAGCTCCGGAGGTGACTATGTCCGAGCTGGCGCAACCAGAGGATCTGGATGCGGGTCCTCCATCTTCTGGGCTGACAGTTGAAGATCGAGTTGAGGGATCCTCTTCATCAGCTCTAGAGGTAGAAGTTCCCACTAAGTGACCTTCCTCAGTTGCGATGGATACTGATGAGCTCCCAGGGATCGACCCAGGTGATGTGGAGCTGTTGCAGAACACACTCGCGCCATGGGATCCAATCGTGATTGTGGAAGACCCCTTGGAGCTTGAGATGCTCCTCGGGCGGGCCCGAAGCTGATTCCCTTGGTGTTGTCAATTGACAATGCCTGCTCAAGTCTCTGCCAAGACCATCTTGCCTTCGACTACGAATGCAAGACTCTCAAAGAAGAGTGTGACACCATGAGGCGCTGGCGCAACAGGGTGTTCTTCGAGACCAAGCTGAAGCAGTCTTGGCTGGCTAGACCAGAAGGAGTGGGTGGCCAAGGAGAAAGCCTGGCTGGCATGGTTAGACCGTGCACTCGATGTGAGAGAGGCCATGATCATGGCCCTCGATGAGAAGACAAGGGAGGTCTATGAGCATGCTATGGAGGCCAATCAAGCGGCCGATAGCCGCTCGGAGAGCCTCAATGAATTAAATAAGCAACTTCTCAAGCACCAGGAAGCTCTCGATCAAAAGGAGGATAAGCTCCTAGAGAAAGAGCAAGACCTCGTGAAGATGGAGGAGGAGCTCACCCAAAAGCTTTACCTGGGAGAGCAAAGCTTGGCTGATTGCACGAAACAATTCAATCTGTTGTACAAATAAGAGAAGGGTCGGATATGGACGGTGGGGGTAAACGTCTCCAAAAGAGAGACTCGAAACTATATCAGGGAGGAGAAGGTGAAGGCCAAGAAGAAAGACTTGGAATATCGTCGGAACCGCGTTGACCTTCGAGGGAGGGAGCTCAGTGACCAAGAAAAACAGGTGGCTGAAATGATCCAACATCATGCTAAGGAAGTTGAGCGCTTCTCCAAGGAGGGTTCCACGGAACTCTCGGCTGCTAGATAACCACTGGAGGAGCTTAAGAGCTTTAGGGCAACTGAGACTCCACAAGTTTGGGATTTCTTGGGGCAAGCCAGTGAAGCTTTGGTGCCATTTGGTTTTAGACCGGTACGCCTGGCTGACCCGGAGCTGGAAATGGACAAAGCAATGGCAGCATTGAACTCCACTAGCAAAAAGCTGGAAGCTGTGGAAGCCGTGGTCATCGACGAACAGGAGACGAAAGGAAGGTCCCTGACCAAAAACGTTGCCTAGTATGTGCTGACGTGTTTCAAAAGCTGGGACCTCCAAATGTCTTTAACTCCAGTGTTCGAAGGACCCATTGCCGAGGAGGAGGAAGCCACCATGGCCAGCGTTCAAGAAGCTGACCAGACAGTTGCCTCGTTTTTCTATAGGAACTCTAGTAGTTACGATCTTTCCTTTTTTCCTTCATCTTGTAATCTTCTGATTTTGAATGAATGAAATCCTTTTAAATTTCATTTTTGTGTGTCTTCAATGCATTGCCCTTTATCTTATTGGCCCCCTGGTAGATGTACACAATTTGATTGCGAACATGTACCAAAAGGATTTGACAATGTCTTGAGGATTTCACTTCAAGCCTGTTGCTAAAATGATAGCTCTGAGGTTCGAAGTTGACTTCAGACATCTCCAAGGACCCTTTGTTACATCGATGGCGGGCCCCCTAGGAGTTGTCAGAGCTTGGTGGCTTCGATGGCACCCACTATAAACACATAGAACGCCGACGGCGGGCCCTCTGGGAGTTGTCGGAGCTTGATAGCTTCTATGGCACCCACTAGCAATGCATAAAACGTCGACAGCGGGCCCCTTGGTGGTTGTTGGAGCTTGGTAGCTTTGACATCACCCACTATCAATGCTTAGAACATCGACAGCGGGCCCCCTAGGGGTTGTCGGATCTTGGTAGCTTCGACAGCGCCCATTGGCAACACATAAAACGTCGATGGCAAGCCTTGTGGGGGTTGTGGGAGCTTGGTAGCATTGATGGTGTCCACTATCAACGCAGAGAATGCTGACAGCGGGCCCTTTGGGGGTTGTTGGAGCTTGGCTGCTTCAACGGCGCCCACTATCAACGCATAGAACGTCGACGGCAGGCCCCCTGGGGGTTGTTGGAGCTAGTGCTTCAGCAGCATCCACCATCACCGAGATAATTGTCATCGAATATTCATTTTTCCTGCGCATAAGAAACAAGAAAAGCAGTAAAATTTGTCCCCTTGTCTATAACTTATTTGCGGCTTATTATCGTTCTTTGAATTTTAGATCCTAAGGAATTTAACATGACGACATAAGTGTATTGACAAAATCTCTTTAGGTATGAATGCCTTCTAGACCCGCTAGGACCCTTCCCGACTCTGTCCGTAGACTATAAGAGATACATTTTATACAAACAGAATCACCTCCATGTAGCTAAGCATAAAAATTATGGAGGTGCTCAATGTTCCATGGATTGGGAAGCGAAGTCCCATCCTCTGTCGCCAAGCAAATGCATCAGGGGCGGGAAACACTTTGATAACCCGAAAGGGACCTGCCGAGCCTGGGGAGAGTTTGTTCATACCATCACAAGTCATTGTTCTCTGCAGCACTAGATCACCTTCTTCTAGCTGTCGGTTGCGCACAAACCTTTGATGATAGCGCCAGAGCGCTTGGCAGTATCGTTCCTTCCGAACAGCTGCTTGGCACCTTGTCTCATTGACGAGGTCTAGGTCTTCATGCCGTAGCTTGTCTTTTGTTGCTTCGTCGAAGGTCTGGACTCGGAGAGACCCCATAGTGATCTCCGGAGGAAGGACTGCTTCAGCTAGGTGTTGTCCTGCTTGCCCACAATGCAAACGGAAGCTCCTCTATCCAGTTGGCACCATGCTTCTTCAAGTGCTCATATGTGCACGTCTTGAGTCCCTTGAGTATTTCTGCATTAGCTCTCTGAGCTTGGCCATTGCTTGCCAGGTACTCTTGAAATGCTGCACTTGTGAATTGGGTTCTGTTGTCGGTAATGACTGTGTTCGGAACTCCAAATCTGCGGACTATGGGCTTCAAGAACTTGCTAGCTGATTGCTTGTTGATTATCACAACTGGGATAGCTTCCGGCCACTTGCTAAACTTGTCAATGGCGATGTACAGGAACCTGTAACCTTCAACAGCATTTGGGAAAGGTCCGAAAATGTCCATCCCCCACAAAGTGAATGGCCACGTGGGAGGTATCATTTGCAGTGACTGAGCCGGTGTGTGAATCTGATTCGCCTGGAACTGGCACGCTTCACACTTCTTTACCAGTTCGACTGCATCCTGGAGTGTTGTAGGCCAGTTAAAACCATGTCAGAACACTTTACCGACCAACGTGCGAGAAGACATGTGGTTCTTGCACTCGCCTTCAAGGATCTCTACGAGAAGCTCGCAGCCTTCTTCCTGGGAAATGCACCGCATTAGAACGTCGTTGGCACCACGTCAGTAGAGATCCCCTTCTACCAACATGTATCCTTTGGCCAATCTGACAATTCGATCAGCGGAAGCACCGTCTTTAGGAAGGATATTGTCCTTCAAATAGTTGCGGATCTCTGAGATCCATGCATTAGAGCTAACCTGAGCTTATGAGGTCTCTTGGATTGCTCAGAGGTTCCTGCAGCGCCTACGATTTTTGGTGGCCGCCATGGTAATAAGGCCACCGAGACTGCCAGCTTTGAGGTGCTGGTCTCGCCCCCATCACTCAGTTCGGCGGGTTGAGCGGCAGGTCCTGGCAATCTTCTGACAAAAACTCCGTCTGAAGCTTGACCTCCAGTTGAAGCCTTCATCGAGAGGTCATCAACTTCAGTGTTATTGAGACGCTGGACATGACAGAGATCTAGGATGTGGAAGTCCTTCTGCAGCTTCTGTACGTCAAGTAAATAAGTAGTGAGTTGGGAATTGTTGCAACTGCATTCACCTTTGACTTGCTTGATGATGAGTTGTAAGTCACCCTTCACTAGTAGTTGCCTGACGCTATATGATAATGCCACCTTGAGTCTGTAGATCAAAGCTTCGTACTCCTCCATGTTGTTGGTTAACATGAAGTCAAGGTGTAATATGTATTTGACCTTCTCCCCAGTCGGAGCGAGGAGAAGGATTCCAGCTCTGGCCCCTTGCTTTTGCACGGAGCCGTCGAAGTAGAGTGTCCAACGAGGCTCAGTGGAGACCAAGACCTTAGGTTCCGGCTTCTACTCACTGAGGTCCCCTGAAATTGATGACGAAGGAGTCCACACCGCCACAAAGTCATCAGTTCCTAACTCTTGAATGCATGTCGAGGCGGGAATTCAAGATCGAATTCTGCCAGCTCCATAGCTCACTTAGCGATATTTCTAGTATAATTTGGATTATGCAATATAGCACGCAGTGGATAGGAGGTTACCACAGATATCTTGTTGGCTTGGAAGTAGTGGCGTAGCTTTCTTGAGGCAACAAGGACTATATATAGAAGCTTATGAACCTCAATGTATCGAGTCTTGGCATCGTGGAACACTTCACTGATGAAGTACACTGGCTGTTGGACGGTTCGGACCCTCCTGGAGGGACCCGAACTTCTTCTCCATCAACCTGGACCCTCCTTGAGGGGTCTGGATCTTCTTCTTGAGCAACCCAAACCCTCCTAGAGGGGTTTAGATCTTCTTCTTTATCAGCCGGAACCATCTCGGAGGGGTTTGGACCTTCTTCTTGTTCAGCAGAAACTCCCTCGGTTAAGAGAGGTTGATCCACATGCATCTCGCCTTTAGGATCCGTGCCTTGGGGCTGGGACCCAGACTCACCTTCAGGTAGCTTCGGACTCTCCCGAATGGGTCTGGGCTCCTGAGCTGAAGATAGCTCTGGTCTCTCCACAACCAGGATCATGCTGACAACCTCCATAGTTGCCGAAATGTAAAGCAGAAGAGGCACACCAGGCTCCGAAGCTACCAAAACTGGTAGTGTGCTGACGAGCTACTTGAGCTCTTGGAACGCCTTCTCTGCTTCTTTGGACCAATGAAATGGCACGGACTTCCTCAAATAGCTTGAAGAAGGGAAGCGCCCGCTCTTCTAGTCTTGAAATGAATCGGTTGAGCGCTGCTAGACACCTAGTTAGCTTCTGGACGTCCTTGACGCGGGCTGGGGGCCACATCTCTTCAATGGCCTTGATCTTTGCCGGATTTGCCTCAATTCCTCAGTGATTCACCATGAAACAAAGGAGCTTTGTGGAGCTGACTCCGAAGATGCACTTGTCCGGGTTGAGCTTCATACGCGTCAAGCGCAACTTGTCGAAAACATCTTGCAGATTGTCAAGGAGTGATTCCTTGTTCTGCACCTTGACAACGATGTCATCGACGTAAACCTCCACCAAGTCTTAGATGAGCTCTCCGAACATTTTGTGCATGGCTCGCACAAAAGTTGAAGCAACATTTTTGAGACCGGAAGGCATGGCAGTGTAATAGTATAACCAATCTACTGTAATGAAGGCACTATGCTCTTCATCTTCCCGAGCCATTTGAATATGATGATATCCAGAGTATGCATCTAGGAAACATAATAAATCACATCCGGAGGTAGAATCCACTATCTGATCTATTCTAGGAAGTGAAATTGGGTCTTTTGGGCATGCCTTATTCAAGGTGGTGTAGTCGATGCACATTCGAAGCTTCCCGCTGGCCTTTGGTACAACGACTGGGTTTGCCAGCCACCAAGGATGGTGAAACTCCCGGAGGAAACCAGCATCTACCAGCTTCTTGATTTCTTGTCTAATGAAGTTATGTCGCTCGACTGATTGCTTTTGGGGCTTCTGATGTACTGGTCGTGTATCGGAGTATATCTTCAGGTTGTGCTCGATCACCTCCCTAGGGATCCCAGGCATCTATGACGGTTGCCATGCAAACACATCTACATTCGCCTGGAGGAAAGTGACGAGCGAGAGTTCCTATTTTTCGTCCACACTGATGAGGACATCACTTCTATGGATACAAACAACACTCCATTGAACATACAAGATGCAATCAATAGAGTTCACACACAACAATTAATTTCAGAGAATCCAAGAAGATGTTCAAGGAGTACTTGGAGGAAGTTTTAGTGACGGGGAGGACCAGAGAATCTGTTCAAAGAAGATGAAAACCGAGCCAAACTCAAAATTGCGTACAACTCGGAGTCCAGGAGTAGTTCGCACCAAAATGGACGTCCAGGATGCATACGATCTCCGCTTTGGACGTTCTGTATATGCACGAGAAGGGGAGAGGATAAAATTTCCAATGCCGCTGCTCCCATGTCAAAATTCCTTTGGAGTCGACAGGAATCTTTGAAACAAAATCGAGTTGAAAATCTGTCAGGGTGCCGCGCCACCGTATTTGGCCATTGGGCCTTGTATCAAGCCTAAGTCTAAAATTTTTTTGTCTTAGAGTTAGGTCACGACCCCAGCACCTCCTGAGATGTCCTCCCAACTACATATACTCTATGGTGGCCTCCATAAACAATTGGGTTTTGCTTAGATTAATATAACATCGTTCTACAGTTTGTGAAACCCCAACATTGTGATTTCAGATTGTGTCTTCTACGTTCTTGCTTGTGTTCTCGATTGCACTTGCAGGGATTATCCTTCTTGGCGATGTCAATTGTGTGCATCATGGTTGATAACCAACAAAGCGGTGGTGTAGTGATTGCAGGGGTTTTTCGTGTTCTACTCGAGAGCCTCAGATCATCAATGTCGAGATCTCCATCAAACGACTTATCCATTACCTTTCGGAGGATCGGGCCTAAACCTCCTTATCAATTGGTATCACATTTCCAGGTTGCCCGTAAGGTAATTCATCTATCCATTACATTAGTTTTTTTTCATACCTAGAGTTCACAAAAAAACCACAAAAAATTTGAAGTTTAGTAGATTTGTTCATTACTTTGTCCAAACCACATTGAGCCTTTTGCAACTTTTGTTTTCAGTTTGGTTTTGTGTTTGTGTCCGTGGTTGAGTCATATTGCTGGTTTAGAAAGTGTTTTTGGTCTTAGTTTGAGTTTTCAATTGTGTTGATTCATTCTTTTGAATCATGTCATCACGTACAAATTAGATTCATCTCTATCTAATTCGGTATTTTCATAATATCTTGCTCATACGAACTCGGATTTTGGTGTTCTTGTAATTTCTGGAAATCTTAAGAAGTTTTCTATAGCTTTCGTATTCATCTGCTCCCAGAAAATACAGTTATCGAGGTCGAAATTGCATTAGACCCGAATCTGTTATTGACCTAGAAATTCTGTACAGTCTGTATTTCGGGGGCAATATCTCGAATTGTTCTGATCTAAAATAGGTTTTCCATATAATGAAATTAAAGAGGAGATATATATATATAATCTTACTGTTCAAAGTTTTTAGATTTGGGGTCTCTAAAGGTGCTTAATTTTCTTTAGAAGATTGAGCAGAAAAAATTGTAACAGACCTACGAGATATCTTTGATTGCTTTGTATTGTGTTCTTCTTTTGCAGCACATTCTGAAAAAAAAAACAAAGAAGACAAAAGAAAAAGGCAAGTGCAAAAAATAATACAAAAGCCACACAAAAAAGAAGAGAAAGGAAAAACAAAGAAAAATAAAAATGGAAGTGTTTGCATCCTTGTGTTCTATAGTTTCGTTTGTCTTGCTAGCTTGAACTACTAGGAACACATTTAGGCCAGCAACTTTGACAAGTACTTTTTACACTTATTCAACTTTACTATATGATTGTATTGTTGCTAATCCATGCTACATATAAAGTGTCATCCAAGCTCCACTTTCTTTTGAGAAGAACAGATACCTTTTGCAATCATCCCACGCTTCATTAGTTCATCTCACCGTCCCCACTACCTGCTGTGTTGGTAAGAACACTTGTAAGAGCATGGTAAGACGCTTGAGCGAGAGAGATTGTCCTTCGACCTCTCACATTGTTGCTACCCTTTGTAGTTGATAGATATAACATCTTCCTGTTGTCTTTTTTCGTACTACTAACAATGGCAGGAAATAATGGTGATGGAATTTCAAATGTTGGGTTGCGTAACATGATGAAAAATATTACGGAGGTGTTCACCAAAAACAATGCGGAGTTCCGTAACCTAGTGGACAGAATGTTGGAGCTGCTAGATAAGAGGGAAGCACAAACAAAGTTAAGATTGACAATTTTGGATCACACACCAACCGAGACTTCACATGATCTCCAGGCTACCTCCACTACTCGTTTCATAAGAAACTATGCAAAAGAGGAGGTGTTGAACAACTCTTCTAAATTGTTTGATGAATCAGCCCATAATGCATCTAAAGTTCCTGCTGCAAATCAAAATAAAGGTAACAAATATCACAACACACTTGTTGAAGGTGAGAAGTTTTTACATGTTCTGAATTTTACTACCAACCATTCTATTGTCGAGGAGCTACTAGTGGAATTTTTTATTGATACACCATTGCCACATGTTGATTTTCCTGCTGATGCTTGCACTAAGAAAGAAATGTGTGCTGATAATTCTATTATACCTATGCGAAAACAAGATAGTGAACTTGATGATTCTGTTTTGGATTCACCTACTTGTGCAGAAATTAATAATTTGATTCCCATTACTGCTGAAAATGAGGAGCTAAAAATTGTTGTCTTCACTAAATACTTTGGGTTATTGAATTTGACACTCTTTGTGATCGAGATACTGTAGAGAGAAGAATATTTTTAAAATTGAATTACCTTTGTTGACAAGAAATACTTTTCATGCTATAGGCAAATATGAACATAGTGGTATGTTTTTGGTGCATAAAGTTTACATATGTTCAAATGTGCAAGCTCCTTTCGTGCTACAACAACATGGTAATGTAAATGAATGGACTAATGCTAATAATGCCTTGTCAAGATTTTCTAGTATTTTTTCCTTACAGTGGGGACAACAAATAAAAAGAAGCATTGTTTGCTGCGGTTGTGCAATATGGACAGCGCTCATACTATCCCCAAAAGTCTCTTTCTTGAACATACGAGCAATCCGATGACGTCTTGTCATAAAGAAGGGGAGAATGACGAGATCATGCACATAATCATTGCACCTACAAACATGGCACAATGTTTATTAGTTTGGGATCTTGGCTCAAGTGAATGTGCGCCCATATTTGATGGACAAGATCAAGATGGTGCACTATATCGTCAACCACATTGGCCTCCTCCTTTCATACATACAAGAAGATTTGATGGCATTGCACATTTGGACCAACACATGAGAGAAGATGAACTTGAGTCGAGGACGACTCCAATTCAAGAAGGGGAGGATGATGAGGACATCACTTCTATGGATACAAACAACACTCCATTGAACATACAAGATGCAATCAATAGAGTTCACACACAACAATTAATTTCAGAGAATCCATGGACTGGTTCAAGGAGTACTTGGAGGAAGTCTTAGGGACGTGGAGGACCAGAGAATACGTTCAAAGAAGATGGAAACCGAGCCCAACTCAAAATCGTGTCCAACTCGTAGTCCTGGAGTAGTTTGCACCAAAATGAACGTCAAGGATGCATACGATCTCCGTTTTGGACATTTTGTATATGCATGGAAAGGGGGGAGGATAAACTTTCCAATGCCACTGGTACCATGTCAAAATTCCTTCGAAATCGACAGGAATCATTGAAACAATATCGAGTTCCAAATTTGTCATGGTGCTACGCCATCGTATTGGGCCATTGGGCCTTGTATCAAGCCTAAGTCTATTATTTTCGTGTCTGAGGGTTAGGTCACGACCTCAACACCTCCTTAGATGACCTCCCGCCTATAAAAACTCTATGGTGGCTGCCATAAACAACTGGATTTTGCTTAGATTAATAATATCGCCATTTTGTGGTTTGTGAAACCCTAACTTTGCGATTTCAGATCGTGTTTTCTACGTTCTTGCTTGTGTTCTCGGTTGCACTTGTAGGGGTTAGCCTTCTTGGCGAGGACAATCATGTGTAGCACAGTTGATAACCAACGGAGCGGTGGTATAGTGATTGTAGGGGTTTTTCGTATTCTACTTGAGAGCCTCGGATCATCAACGTCGAGATCTCCATGAATCGACTTATCTATCACCTTTCAGAAGATCGGGCCTAAACCTCCTTATCACATACCTCCCAATATACGAATGGTTTTAGCAGCATTGGAACCAATTTGGACGACTTTGTATGTCGGTGTCATCGCTTGGTTTCACACAAGGTGCGGAGGTTGAGCCACGCTGACATGAGCTCGAATGTTGTTGAGCTGGTCGCTCCTTGCCATATTCTTCTTCTAGCACCGTTGCTAGTGCATGAAGTTCTTCCAGCGTAGTGACTCCAGCAGTGCGATCCCCACGGACCCGAAGGACGCCTGAAGGAGTCGGCATCTTCAACACCAGATAGCCGTAGTGGGTTACGGCCATGAACATATACAGGGCTAGCCTGCCTAGGATGGCATTGAAGGGAAGGCTGATGTGTGCCACATCAAACACCAAATTATTGGACCTATAGTTGTCCTGAGTCCCAAAGGTCACTGGGAGTGAAACTGATCCAAGAGGAGTGATGGCTCCCGGACCTACTTCGGAGAAGGGATGTGAGGCCCCAAGGTCCGATAAGTTGAGCTGGAGCTACACAAAAGATGCGTGGCTGGGGAGGTTGAGTGCCACACCTCCATCCTCCAAGACATGCTAGAGCTAGATGTTGTTGATAGTAGGAGAGACCATCAAAGGAAACTGACAAGCCCGTTCATATTCTTTGGGCAATCCAAATCATCGAAGGTGATGGAAGTATCCATCCACTTCCGATGAGGTTCTGCCTTAGTGGTGGGAGCTGTGGCAGCCATCTCCAGTCGCATTGTCTTGAGGATACACCGGGAGGTAATATCCCAGGACCCTCCATATATCATATGGAGAGTCTTCCGATGCTCATTGTCGGAGATATCAGAATCATCATCGGCGGTGTTGTAGACAACTTTCAAGGACTTATTGGAATTCTGGAAGCCTGGCTCCTGATCAGACGGAGCTTCGCTGACTTTCTACTTCGCTTCCCGTTGGCGAAAAGGGGTTTCTTCTTGGCGCTTGTTGCGTTCAACAAGTCGCTTGACCTCGTGATAGTATTTAAGGTTATGGGTGTTTTTTTTTTGTGTATCGGACACCACATCTTCTCGTCGTCGCCATCCTTAGGCGATGGTCATGGTCATTTTTCGTGGCGTGGCCCCCGACCACCAGGAGCTACAGCAGTAGCAGCAGTAGGTGTGCTGGCCGACGACTTTTTCTTACTGTTGGACTTCTTCTTATTCTTCTTCTTTCCACTGCCTGAGGCAGTAGCTTCACCCTTGGAGGAGGGTTTACCAGCCTCCGCAGCTGGTTTGGAGTGCATCTCTCGGCCCTCCGCAGCCCTAGCACATTTGTCAGCTAGGCTGAAGAGCTCCGTGATGCTGCTGACATCTTTGGTTGCCAGCTTCTCCAGCATCTTCTTATCTCTAACCCCCCGTCACAATGCGACGATGACAGAAACATTGGAGATTGAAGGAATGGTTTTCCATACCTGAGAAAAACGCTAGATAAATGATCGCAGCGATTCTCCCTGTTTCTGTTGTATGGCGAATAGATCCAGCTCAATGTCATACTGGGTGTAGGAGCTCTCGAAGTTGGCAATGAACTGGCGACAGAGTTCCTCCCAACTATAAATGTAGTCGGAAAGTAGACTCATGAACCAGAACCTTGTTGTCCCGATTAGAGCCACGGGGAAGTAGTTAGCCATCACAGCCTCATTGCCTCTAGCTACAAGGACGGCAGTGGAGTAAATCTGAAGAAATTTGACCGGGTTGACTGTCATGTTGTACTTCTCCTGCAGATGAGGACGGAACTTAGGTGGCCAATCTGCTATGCGAAGATGCATGGCAAGGGCCGAACAGCTGCCCCCCACTCCCAATGGAGAAGGGTTTCCTCAAGCCTCTCGCCTCTCGCGGGCGCGCTCAATATGAATGCGGTCGTCCTGCCTCATGTAACAGCGATCGAGCTCCGACCGAAGGTCATGCGTCGGGAGCCTCGATGCCGTGTGAGTGCGGCGAGCCCCAGAGGGTAGTGACATCACTTGCTGGGAGGGTGCACATTTCCTGTGCTGCGATGCCTGAGGACCAATTCTATCAAACAAGGTCATGTTCCGAGTAGGTGCCTGCCCAGCATGGGACAGACCTTGGATGTCGAGGGCATTAGCTACAGCTGCAACTAAATGCTCAACATCAGCACGCCATTGCTCCATGGCGGCTGGAGTGTAGGATCGAAGAGCACGTGAACAGCTACCAGAGGGGGAGTGAATGGTAGATTTAAAACTTTTTCAGCGGAAGCAAGAAAAACCTCTCGGTAGAAAATCAATCTGTTAACAAATCATGTGTGTGACTAATCTAAACGTGATCAATAATGACAAAACTAGAAAAGATTGTGGAGAATCAAGTAACAAAGACACGACAACAAGGATCACAAAAAACCGCCGAGAAAAACGCAAGTTACGATCAAAAGATTGAACGAAGGTCAATCCGTTCTACCAGAGAAAAACCAGATCTGCAACACTGCAATGAAACTCGTGTAGATCCAAAACATAAAATCCATGACCGTGAAATTTTCACAGATGATAGATAATCAAGTTCTGAAGACAACCCAAAAGAATCATGTCAATTGGATCTATAAAAATCGAGTTGTGATAAAACCACCAAAGCAAGATAGTGCTATGCAGAAACTTGATGAGAAAAACATATTCGAAACAAGTCGGACGAACAAGGCATGAAAGTTCCTTTAAACTATGAATTTTATTGATCAAACAACAAGAGGAACAGCCCCAAAGTCGTCTGCCACGAGCTTTGGCCTCCCTTGCTTATATAACCAGCTATGAGGCCAACCCAAACCAAACTAGGACTCGTATCCTACTCAGTTTCAACTGAAACTTTCCATAACTGCTCAAGACTCTTCCATACGCAGATAGAAGCAATGTTAAGACTTCCAAACACCTTAGGAACGTATCCCACATTCCTAAAACAACCCAACATCGTGACCCACATGAAATCTTATCATAACCAACTCAAATCTTTTCATATTTGAGTCAAACCCAACTCAGTCGCAGCATAAGTCCATAACCTAGTCGGTTGGACCTTTCCAACCATTTTTTTACGTCCACATCTCTTCATCACGCCTCGAAACCATGTAGCCATGTCCATGCACTCCTTGCACACGTGCAAACACCTTTCAACAACGTCCATGATACCTTCATATGCATTGTTCTTGATTCAAACATGTTGTGCCACCTCCCGATCAACTCAACCACAATTCCTCCCGAACTTAGTTGTTGAACCTCATATTCTTCCTAAGACTAGTTCAATGGATCCCGTCACCAGCCATGTATTGAACTCAAGCAACATCTGCACATGAATAAGCAACCAATACTTCCAAGCACAAGTCCACGACTTGAATCTCGTTAGTTCCGAAACCACTACACCTTACGTGAGCACCTCACATAAGCATGTTGCAAACCCTAGCAAAAATGTATCAACCATAACCACCAAAACACACCAAAAACTTAGTAAAAGAACACTAAGTAAACATTTCATAGATGTAAAGCAAGTTCGAACCAATTCAAAGTAAAAGCAGAACCATTGCAATCTAGCACCAAACCTTGCCAAAACTAATCGAACCTTGAGCCGGAGCTTACCAAAGCTAGTAGGACCTAGCGTCAGAACTTCCCAAAGCTAGTCAGACCTAGCAACAGAGCTTACTAAAGCTTAGTTGGATCTTGCCAAAGCAAGTTTGACCTAGACAAAGAAGTCAGACCTAGCCAAAGTAAGTTAGACCTAGACAAAGCAAGTAGGACCTTACGTCGGCCTTGCTAGAGCTACCCAAAACAAGTCGGACCTATTGTCGGACATTGTTGGAGCTCGAACCGAGAGTCAGACCATGTTGAAAAAGGTGTTTTGGTGATATTCAAAACTTTTATCGCCATAGCCAATGTATTCAGCACACATAGGTCTCACAATCTCCCCCATGATGAATGCATTAGCAACACCACTTAGAATCCGAACATTGGATTATTCAAATGAAAAGTTTTTGAAAATAATTTTCTCCTCAAAATATTTCTCCCCCTCTGTAAATCAGAAATAACGTGAAGAAAAAAATTATCCCCTAAGAAGAACCGTGCCAAAACACTTGTGAATGTGTGCACTGTGTGATCAATTTCTCCCCCTTTGACAATGTATTCAGTAAGGTACAAAAGAGAAATTTCAATTGTTATGAGCATATTGTAACACATACATATAAAACAAAGCTCATCAAAGTCATACTATCAAGTAACTTACACTATCACATCAATGAGATACATAAAGTAGTGTAAGCCATGCTAGAGATGAAGTGTAATTTTCAATTTAAGCAAGTTATGATCTCACAAACTTAACTATTTCAAAACATTAAAGCATGACACTTGTCGTTGTATTTTTCATTATTCAATCTCATATAAAGCTAAAGTTTGATCATATAACATTTGCAAGAGATTATATGTCGCATATGCCTTATTCTAACAAACCAAACCAAGGCTATTTCATCTGACAATCTGAAGCTTAAGAACATGGTTTTAGTCATACACAACTTCTTCCAAGTTCATATCTAAGTGCAACGATAAGCCATATCAACAGAAGAAGTGCAATGCATGCATAATCTCTTGATCTTTTCTCTATTTTTCATTTGATCATAAAAACTCAACATTTGTGACACCCGGTTCCGAAAAATGAACCAAGTGCAGTTTATGTGTGTCCAGGATGTTTAACACACATAGACAAGTGATTCACAAATGATAAACAGATAATTACCACAACTCAAATTATTAAATAAGTACTTTTATTACAAAATTCAAGTAATCCTCAGACTACAACTCTAATGTTTATTAAGGATAATACTACTGCAGTGGAAATAGTCTAATTAAGCAAACTAAGCATAAAGGATAGCGCGGCTCCAAGCAAAACCACAGGCAAAGCTGACAACAGCACACGCCTAGAACTCCTCATTAACATCGTGATACTCCCAATCCTGACCTGAAACTGTTGGTGGGGGAATTGCAAGGGTGAGTACATGTCGTACTCAGCAAGTGTGGGAAGTATGACATGTAGATTAAACAAGGCATGATAATAAACAATGGCTAATTGCTGAAAAGTACATTTAAAACATGTAAAAAGAATTATACTATGTATATGTGAAGTAAAACCCATCATATCCCACATAATTAATCATAATACGAAACCATAATCAATTATCCATCCATATACCAGATCATTACCATCACCATCACCCATGTCCATTTATCATAACTCCATACATAACCATTACCATAACCCGACAATAACCATCCCAAATCCCAAGTTCCCTCTAATCATGTAGGTCATCCAAGTGCTCTTAACCGGGAGCACGTCTATCATGATAGTTTTTAACACTCTGCAGAGGTTATACCACTTTACCCACGTGTTCGTGATTTCATCACCTTTCGGTGACTAAGAACCTCCCTTACGCCCGTGACCCGTCGGTCACATTACACACTTCCGTTGGTGTGTTGCCAAGAGATCACAAAATAGCCTTTAGAAAGGGACTACTAGTATGTACGGACCTACTGAGGTTTCACTGGTGGTGATTGTGACACCCGGTCCCAAAGAAGAAGAAAGTGAACGTATATGTGTGCCCAGGACATTCAACACACATACACGAGTGCATTCACAAAAGGATATACAGAAAATTAACACAAAACAAGATTAATTAAGCGCTTTTATTACAAAATTCATAGTATCATCGAATACAAACTCTAATGAATATTAATGACAAGTTTAAACTAATGCAGCATAAATAACTAAATATGAGCTAAATGAAATAAGCAAGCTAAGCAAATAGGGTAGCGTGGCTCCAAGCATAACCACAGGCAAAGCTGACGGCAGCACACAGCCTAGGACTCTTCATTAATGTCATGATACTCCCAATCCTGACCTGCAACTGTTGGTGGGGGAATTGCAAAGGTGAGTACATGTCGTACTTAGCATGTGTGGAAAGTATGACATGTAGCTGATACAAATGACGACAATAATAGAAGCTAAGTGCTGAAAAGTACATTAAAACATTTGAAAAGCAGTATATTATATATATGTGAAGTAAACCCATCATATACCACAATGATTATCATAGTATAAGTCCATATTCCATATCCAACACCGTTAGACCAGATTTCACCATTACCATTAACCATACCCAATACCATAACTCAATCCATAACAAGTCATAACCATATTATTAACCATAACCAGTACCAAACCATCCCAAATCCCAAGTTTCCCTCTAATCATGTGAGGGTCCAGGTTGCTCATGACCAGGAGCATGACTATCATGATAGTTTTTAAGACACTCTGCAGAGGTTGTACCAATTTACCCACGTGTTCGTGATTTTATCACCTTTCGATGACTATGGAACCTCTATTATGCTGTCTCACACTTTCTTAGGTGTGTGGCCAAGAGATCACAAAATAGCCTTTACAAAGGGATTACTAGTATCTACAGATCCACTGAGGTTTCACTAGTGGCGATGCCTCTAACTGAGCACATCTTCAACCAAAGCCCCCCCCCCTCATGCCGTTCGGATTTTACGGAGTCCCGCCACAAATCCAAACCAAATGCGACTCCCCTTCCCCGATGCGCCAAATGATCTGTGCAATACTAGCAATAGACTAATTAATCAGTTGTGCCACATCCATACATGGCCTCGTGGTGGCACTGTAAATCCTAGATTGTCACTCCACGAACCGGTCCTTAGATCTAAGGCAAGTGAAACCACCATACCATCCAACCAAATCCACATACCATGCTTGCCTAGATCACCCATTCCCATGTCATATTAACTAGTTCATATTAACCATAATCTCATTAATGCATAATTAAATGGTATAGTAGTTATCAATCCTAATTAATTCAGCAAAGCAAAGGTAAAAAGCCCTTCCCGACTATCTACCATGTATTCCAGGTGACAAGGGTGGTTAAACAAATCTAAAACACTTCCTATCATAGGAATTCCCATCAAATTGACACAAGCATGCAGTTTTGAAAACAAAACATTTATTGTAAAAAATGGATCAATATGTTCAAGGACACTTGCCTTGCTCCTAAGCTTGGTTAGGGTCAAAGACTTCAAAGTGTTGGTGCTAGTGGTCCTCCGCAGCACCCTCTAGCACAAATCCGTCTAAAACGCACAATAAACATACAAGACCAGAATTACAATCGATAACTGCACATATATTACTCAATATTTCATGACATGCATGATTAATGCAAATGCAAAGCAAAACTAGTTAATGAGTTACTATAAATGTTTACTAATCAATTACAATGGTTCTTAACAAGTTTATATAGGTTTCAAGTTAATTTACATGAATTTGCAATTAATTCATTATTAAATGAATTAGGAGACCGAATAAGTCCGCTGTAGGGCCGGACTAGTCCACCCTACGCAGATCTAGCGAATTAGAGTTTTCTAGATTGACGTGAATTTGGAGAAACGGGTTTGAATTCATGTGAGAGAGAGAGAGTATAAGGTATACCAGGTGTTTAGAACTCCAAAGAATCAAGAGTTTTGGAGGCAACACTTGGATCTTAATGATCTAGGATTGATGAAGAAACTTGAAGTTAAGAGGTGGGTTGTTTATATAGAGGTGGATGGTTAGGGTTTCAATGGAGGTCGGTTTTAGAGAGGGTGGAGGCCGGTGTGGTGTCCCACATGGGCTCCAAAAGAGTTAGACATGACGTCCTTAGGCCCACTTAAGGTAAAACCCAAAAACATGTTGTGGAACAAAAGATCAACTCGGAGTCGCGATAACCAGACAAGTCTGCGAAGGGCCGGACTAGTCCAATATTAGTTAGAGAAAAATCGGATAAGTCTGAATCGGACAAGTCAAAACTTAGTTAGAGAGGAAAACGGACAAGTCCGCTAGATATCGGAGAAGTTCCGACTAGTCTAGGGACTTGGCGAAATTTCAAGGAATCGGGATACTAGACTATTATGCAAAGGACCAGACAAGCCGAAAATTGTACAAAGACAAAACTGGACTAGTCTGCAGCTAAAACGGACATGTCCGAGGGAGCTCAGAGAGAAATCAGACTAGTCCGCACCAAAAACGGACTAGTCCGCACTTCTTAGAACTTCTGAGTGCCGATTTGCTATAAATTCATTCTAAACTCATTCCTTTTTATGTTGATTAATGTTAAACATGTATATGAACTTATGCAATGCATGATGCACGAAAATGAGGGTGTTACAACAATGTCTCCAACTGAGCACATCTGAAACCAAGGGCCCCCTCTTGTGTCGTTCGGATCCTAGGGAGTCCCGCCACTCACTCAAACTCAATCTGACTCCCCTTCCTCTCTCTTCCAAATGGTCCGCGCAATACTAGCAATACCCTAATTAATAAGCTACACCGCACCCATACTTGGCCTCGTGGTGACACTGTTGTCCTGGCCTATTCTCGCATGAACTGGTCCTTAGATCTAAAGCAAGCAAACCACCATATCGACCAAACCAATCCACAAACCATGCTTGCTTAGATCACCCAAGTCCCACATTACCATATAACCATGTTCATCAATTTACATCATCCATTAATTCAGAGTTAGATCAATCGGTTGTTTTTCCACCCCAATTTATTGGGGCGAAGCAAAAAGTAAAAAACCCTTCCCGACTCTCTACAATGTATCCCAAGTGACAAGGATGGTCAAACAAGTCTAGCAAACACCTATAAGTGGGTTTTCTATCAAATTGACACAAGCATGCAATTTTCCAAACAAACATTTAAAAGCAGGATCCAAATGGTCAAGGACACTTGCCTTGCTCTGACGGATAGGGTTGCTCAAGCGCTTTGAAGTCTTGGTTCTCGAAATCCTCGTACACGGCCTCTTGAGCACGTCCCTCTACTCATGATCACAAATACAAGAAAATACATACAAATCAACATGATGCACACATATTAATCAATATGCAATGACATGAATGCATGCAAAATTCAATAATTAATTAACTACGGTTGTTTATTAATTATATGCAACTAGTACATACGTGTTCATGGGAGTTTACGGGCTAAAAATAAATAGGTAGGTGCAACTACGACTAAATTCCGGTTATTAGATCTAATACATCGCTAAAATCCGGATCGGGAAACGTATTCCTACCGTACATGTGGCGGCTTCGAAGATCGCAGGCCGGAGGCATAGCGTAGACGAAGTAGACGGAGCAGCAGTCCTCTGGCCGCACGACGACGGCAGCGCGACGATCTCCGGCGGACGGCGACTCCTTCCTCCTTTTCCTCTTCTTCCTACCTTTTTTCCTTCTCTTTTTCTCTCTGGTGCAGCCTCTGTTCTCTCTTTTTTTCTGGCGCTAGGGTTTTTGGCGGCGGTGCTTTTGCTTCTGTCGAAAAAAATATGAAGCCCTACGCGGCTTAAATAGGTGGAGGGCATCGAGAGTCTGGCTGCGGCATGTATGGCCGAGCTACAACCGACTCGGCCCTAGCCAAACGCATCGTGTGAACGCGCTCGGACGAGTCGGCGGCTCGGTACCGGTGCTGGCACGCGGAGCGTGCTGGCATGTGGGCGGCTCAGTCATGGTGCTGGCGCGTGGATGCCGACTCGGTTGGACCGAGTCCCACCGCTCGGGTGGCACAATTTGCACGGAATGTTCCGGGGTGAAGCAAAGCTTCCCCCGGAATATTCCTGAAGGTTCTGGAAGTTTTTTTTTCATATACATTTGTTTTATATCTTATTTTTATATTTTTTCTATTTGTTTATATTTATTTCCTAATATATATTTTATATTATTATTCTCTTTTCTTATTACCTACACATATTTTTGTATATATGTGTCATCTTTAATTTTTCTTCCTTTTTTTCTACTAATGATTAATGCATGGAAATGTTATGCAATGCATGATGCTAAAATCTAGGTTGTTACAAATCTACCCCCTTAAAGTGAATCTCGCCCTCAAGATTTGATAACATGGAGAAAAGATGAGGGAATTCTGTCTTCATATCTTCTTCACGTTCTGCAGTAGCTTTGGCTTCCGTATGGTGGTTTCATTGCACTTTACACCAACGGACTCTCTTGTTCCTCGTGACCCTTTCCTTCACATCCAAGATTTTGATAGGTTGCTCGACATAGGACAAATCCTCCTGAAGTTCTAGCGCGTCCATTGGCACCTGTTCTTCCAGCACTCTAAGACACTTCTTGAGTTGAAACACGTGAAATATGTCATGTACATCGGAGAGATACGCTGGCAGCTCAAGTTGATATGCTACCTCTCCTTGTTTGTCCAAAATCTTAAATGGGCCGATATAGCGAGGTGCCAGTTTTCCTTTGACGTTAAACCGGCGTTGACCTCAGATAGGTGACACTTTGAGGTATACAAAATATCCAACTTCAAACGCCAGATTCCTTGGCCTAATATCCGCATAGACTTTTTGTCAAGACTGGGCAGCCCTTAGGTTTTGACATATTATTTGAACTTGTCTTTTAGCATCTTGTAATACATCAGGACCAAATACTTGATTCTCTCCTATTTCATTCCAAAACAAAGGTGTCCTAGACTTCCTACCGTATAGTGCGTCATAGGGTGACATTTTCAAACTGGCTCGGTAGCTATTGTTGTATGAGAATTCTGCATATGGCAAGCTTTTGTCCCAACTACGTCCATGTTTCAAGGCGCAGGCTCTCAACATGTCCTCCAATATCTGGTTTGTCCTCTCGGTTTGTCCATCAGTCTGTGGATGGTATGCAGAGCTGAAATTTAACCTTGTACCCATAGCTTAATGCAGTTTTTGCCAGAACTTAGAGGTGAATTGAGAACCACAGTCCGAGACTATTTTTCTTCGGAACTCCATGTCGACACACAATGTGCTCCATATACAATTATGCTACCTTTGCGGTGGTATATGTGGTCTTGACAGGAATGAAATGAGCTGATTTGGTCAACCGATCCACAATAACCCATATCGAGTCATAACCAGACTCAGTACATGGCAATCCAACTATATAGTCCATGCCGATTTCTTCCCACTTCCATTCTGGAATCTTCAATGGCTTCCATAGTCCGACTGGCCATTGATATTTCACCTTCACTCGTTGGCACACATCACAGAACACTACATATTCAGCTATGTCCTTTTTCATGCTGGCCCACCAATAACATGTCTTCAAGTCCTTGTACATCTTTGTACAATCGAGATGAATTGAGTAAGGTGAGTCATGTGCCTTCTTCAATATCGTTTCTCGGATATGCTTATCATTGGGCACAAAAATTTGCTTTCTGAGCCATAGGGTACCATGTTCGTCCTCATCCAATCTGAATTATCTCCCTTATTGAGTTCTTTCCTTGATTTCCTGAATTTCCTCATCCTTGGTCTGACCTTCCCCAATTTCTTGCTCACTCCATCATCCCCATCTCATTCACAAATCTAAGATTCAACGGTTCAAACTCCTTGCTTAACTCGGATGGTAGCTCTCGGACCGTGAGTTGGTGACTTACTCCTTTCCGACTCAAAGCATTGGTCGTTACATTAGCCTTCCCCGGGTGATAGTTGATTCTCACATCATAATCCTTGATGAGTTCCAACAATATTCGTTGCCCCAAATTCAGATCCGTTTGCATGAATATGTACTTGAGACTCTTCTGATATGTGTAAATCTCACACCTATGACCAAGAATATAATGTCTCCAAATCTTTAGGGCATGCACTACAGCTGCAAGCTCGAGATCATGCGTAGGATAATTCTGCTCATGTTTCTTAAATCACCTCGATGCATAGGCTACCACTTGACCTTCTTGCATCAATACACATCCAAGTCCCTGTCTCAATTCGTCACAATAAATATCAAAACTTTTACTCACATCTTGCAATACCAACACAATTGTTGTTGTTAGCCTCTTCTTTAGCTCCTCAAAATTGTCTTGAGAAGCTTGAGTCCATTGGAATGTTTTCCCCTTCATTAACAGTTCCATCATTTGCTTGGCTATTTTGGGGAAGTCCTTGATGAACCGGTGGTAATATCCATTCATCCTAAGGAAACTCCTAAACTCCCTCACATTATGTGGCGGTTCCCATTTCAACACGTCCCTCACTTTTCTGGGGTCGACCAATACTCCTCCTCCAGAGATGATATGGCCCAAAAATGACACCTCCCTTAACCAAAACATGAACTTACTGAATTTGGCATATAATTGACGTTCCCACAATTTCTGCAACGTGAGCCTCAAAGGTTCCTCATGTTCCCCTTCACTCTTCGAGTAGATCATAATATCATCAATGAACACCACAATGAACTTATCCATGTACTCTATGAGGACCTTGTTCATGAGGTACATAAAGTACGCAAGCGCATCCATTAATCCAAAGGACATAACGGTGTACTCATAAGACCCATACCGTGTCCGAAAAGCCGTTTTGGGTATGTCTGATGGTCTGATCTTCATTTGGAAGTAACCTGACATCAAGTCAATCTTGGAAAAAACACAGGCACCCTTCATCTGGTCAAAAAATCCTCGATGAACGGTAATGCATACTTGTTCTTGATCGTCACCTAATTAAGGGCTCAATAATCTACACACATCCTTTGGGATCCATCCTTCTTGTCCACGAAAAGCACTAGCGCTCCCCAAGGTGATGAGCTTGGATGAATGAAACCCTTCTCTAGCTGCTCTTGAATTCTCTTCCTGAGCTCTACTAATTCCTTAGGAGGTATCCCATATGGCCTCTTAGCTATAGGTGCAGTTCCATGTATTAACTCAATAACGAACTCAATGTCGCGATCAGGTGGCATACCTAGCAACTCATCCGGAAACACGTCTGGAAACTCGCACACCGCTGGAATCTCCTCAATTGAGGCACCATCCATTTGATTCAACTCCACTTGCTTAGGTGCGTGTTGAGATGCTTAAAATTCTATGTTGACCCCTTCTTCATTTGTCAACTTCACCGTCATCGTGGCACATTAAATAATTCCATTGTGCTTCCTTAAACAGTCCATACCAAGTATTATGTCCAATCCTTGAGAATCCAAAATAATGAGGTTGGCAAAGAAGTCTACCCCCTTATTCTAAGGCTTACGTTTGGACATATTATATACGTCCTCATCTCCCCTCCAAAAGATTTAACCAACAAAGTATACTTCATGTGAGATATAGGCAAACTATACTTGGCAACATACTTTGATGCAATGAATGAATGTGATGCTCCAGAATCAAATAACATAGTTGGTGGGTTGGAGTTTGCGAGGAACATACCAATTACCACGTCATCCGCTTGTTGGGCTTCCTCCGTAGAGACATGGTTCACATTGCCACGAGCAAAATCCTGCTGTCCACAGTTGCCTTGTGGCGCTCCTCCATTCGGTCTTGGGTTTTGTCTTGGAGCATTGCTTCCTTGACCAAGGCCTGACTTAGGACATTGAAATGCAAAATGTCCCGCTTCACCACAAGTATAGCACTTCCTTGCTGCACCAGAATTATTTGGACGAACTTGATTTTAGGCATTGGCAGGAAAGTTGGCGCGGGGCGCTTGAGGCATTGGAGGACGAGGTTCTTGCATAACAGAGAGTTGCTACATAGGCTGAGCTGGGCGCAGTGGAATAGCAGCACGATATGCAGGAGAAGAGGGGTTGTAGTATGGTGCATTTGGTGGCACAAAGAGAGGGTGAACATTACTTCCTTGTGCATGTCCTTGATACGCCATCTTCCTCTTATTGTCTTGCTCCATCTCTCGAACCTTGTTCTCAACCACAATAGCTTTGTCCACAAGCTTCTGGAAATTTGCATAGTGACAGTTGAGCAATTGGACTTGAATCTCATTGTTTAGGCCAATCATGAATAAATACTGCTTGCGGCTGTCCCGATTAACATCTTCTGGAGCATATCTTGAGAGTTGAGTGAATTTATTGAGATACTCAGTCACACTTGACTTCCCCTGCCTTATATTCTCAAATTCCTACCTCTTCAAGATCATAACACCTTCATGCACAAAATGAGAACGGAAGCTCTCTTTGAATTCAGCCCAAGTGATCCTCTTATGATTCTCATGAGCGTTGCATAAGGAATCCCACCAATCTGCAACTGCTCCAACTAGTTGATGAGAAGCAAATAGGACCTTCCCGCGGTCGCTGTATTGGACAATAGAAAGCTTCTTTTCCACGGACTTCAACCAATCATACGCCTCTATAGGATCAATAGCTTGAGCAAAGGTGGGTTGCCTGGTCCTCATAAACTCTCCCAACCGGTTATTAGGTGGTGAGGGTGGTGGCAGTATGTGGGGCTGATTGTTATTGTTACTAGCCTGCAGCTGTCCCATAGTTTGTATCATGGTCTGCATGAGTTGGTTTTACATAGCCAATAGCTGCTCAAGGTTGATAGCTCCTTGGGAAGGTCCCTGGTTGTTCTGAGGTGCTTCATTCCTCTCCTCTTAATCATGGCATCCCTCAGGTAGAAAAGCATGAGATAGAAGAGTTTAGAAAGTGTCCCCAACTATATGCATCAAGGGATATGAAACTAAACAACTGCCTATACTAGCCTATATGGACATGGCAATGCTAAAGCATCCCACAATCCTCTACTAAGAACACAAGCAACAATACATAGCAATCAGCAAGCCAAACAACCGACAAGGTTTCTTGAGTGTTGCTAAATACTCCAAAGTGTCGATTCTATCAAGGTTGCATCCTACGGTCAACATGTGGCTCTGATACCAATTTGTGACACCCGGTTCCCAAAAATGAACCAAGTGCATTGTATGTGTGCCCAAGATGTTTAACACACATGCACAAGTGATTCACAAATGATAAACAGATAAATACCACATCTCAAATTATTAAATAAGTACTTTTATTATACAATTCAAATAATCCTCATACTACAACTCTAATGCTTATTAAGGTTAATACTACTACAGTGAAAATAATCTAATTAAGCAAATTGAGCATAAAGGGTAGCGCGGCTCCAAGCAACACCACAGGCAAAGATGACAACAACACATAGTCTAGAACTCATAGTTAATGTCGTGATACTCCGAATCCTGACCTGAAACTGTTGGTGGGGAGAATTGCAAGGGTGAGTACATGTCGTACTCAGCAAGTGTGGGAAGTATGACATGTAGCTCAAACAAGGCATGATAATAAACAATGGCTAATTGCTGAAAAATGCATTTAAAACATGTAAAAAGCATGTCCCATCATATCCCACATATTTAATCATAATACGGAACCATAATCGATTATCCATCCATATACCAGATCATTACCATCATCATCATCCATGTCCATTTATCATAACTCCATCCATAACCATTACCATAACTCTACAATAACCATCCCAAATCCCAAGTCCCTCTAATCATGTAGGTCATCCAGGTGCTCTTAACCGAGAGCATGCCTATCATGATAGTTTTTAACACTCTGCAAAGGTTGTACCACTTTAACCACGTGTTCATGATTTCGTCACCTTTCGATGACTAAGAACCCCCCTTACGCTCGTGACCCGTCGGTCACATTACACACTTCCGTTGGTGTGTAGCCAAGAGATCACAAAATAGACATTACAAAGGGACTACTAGTATGTACGTACCCACTAAGGTTTCACCTGTGGCGATGTCTCCAACTGAGCACATCCTAAACCAAGGGCCCCCTCTTATGCCGTACGGATCCCAGGGAGTCCCGCCACTCATACAAACCCAATCCGACTCCCCTTCCTCGCTCTTTGAAATGGTCCGCGCAATACTGGCAATACCCTAATTAATCAGCTACGCCGCACTCATACTTGGCCTCGTTGTGGCACTGTTGCCCTGGCCTATTCTCGCATAAACCGGTCCTTAGATCTAAAGCAAGCAAACCACCATATCGACCAACCCAATCCACAAACCATGCTTTCTTAGATCTCCCAAGTCCCACATTACCATATAACCAAGTTCATCAATTTACATCATTCATTAATTCATTGTTAGGTCATTTGGTTGTTTTCCCACACCAATTTATTAGAGCGAAGCAAAAAGTAAAAAGCCCTTCCCGACTCTCTACAATGTATCCCAAGCGACAAGGATGGTCAAACAAGTCTAGCAAACAACTATAAGTGGGTTTCTTAATAAATTGACACAAGCATGCAGTTTTGCAAACAAACATTTAAATACAAGATCAAAATGGTCAATGTAACACCCCGATTTTCGAGTTTTGGCAAATTAATATTTTAAATAAGGATTTAGAGTCTAATAATAGAAATATATTATTTTTATAAAGTAAGATATTAAAATATGCATCATCATGCATTTTTATTCATTTTCATTTGTAGAATCTATGACCAAATTATATTTGAATCCAATTGGAATAGAGAAATAATTAGAGAAAAGAAGAACATGAAAATGAAAATAAATTAAATCGCATATGCATATGCATTCATGTTTAGGTATAAAATTATTTGATCAAACCTATTGAAAATGAATTAGGATTTTCGTACGATAGAAAAATAACTAAAAAGTAAAAATTTATGGAAGGAAGATCAATAATAATAATAATAATAATAATAATAATAATAATAATAATAATAATAATAATAATAATGGAGAAAAGAATATATATATGAAAAATAAAAAATAATAATAACTAACTAAAATAATAAGTAAATGAATAAATAATAAATAACAGTTAATAGAGAAAAGAAACGAAGAATAAATAAATAACTAGTAAACAACTAATATAAATAAATGAACAAGAAAATTAAATATAAGATATAAACAAAAAATAAAAGGGATAAAAATAATAAATGAGACAATATATATATATATATGAAAACAAATGAATAAATAATAATAATTAAATAAAATAAGGAAATAAATCATAGCTAAAAAGAAAAAATTGGAACCTTCTGGAAGTTTCTAGAACCTTCTTGAAGTTTTGGAAGCTTCTGTGAGTTTCTCGAACCTTCTGGATGCCTCTAGGATTTTCTGAAAGTTATGGGATTTTCCAAAGTTTTTGGAACATTCTAGAACCTTTTGTGGGAAACTTCAAGAACCTTCTGGGGGATGCTTCCAACCATACACCTCTTCCTGACAAAGCGGGACTAAGTCTGATTCCCTGCCTGCAGAAAAAAAATATAGAAAAAAAGTAAAAAAATTGAAAAGAAAAGAAAAAGAAAAACCTACGGTGCCACATCCCGATCGAGTCCGATCTGAACTCCTTCCGATGGGGGCGCGCCACCCAGCCTCACACTCGGTTATAAATACCCAGCGGCACCCTCCCGTGAGCTCCCACGATAGAAAAAAAAGAGGCTTTCGTAAGCCTACGTGATTTTAGCCATCAGTAGAAAGAAAATAAGGACCGAAGCCCATCAGGGAAGGAAAAAAAAGCTGCGGGAAAGAAAAAAGGGGAGAAAGAAGAAGAAGAAAAGGAAAGAGCCGCCGTCTGTCGGAGATCGTCGCGATGTCGCCGTTCCCCGCGAGAGATCTCGATGTCGCTGCATCGTCTTCTTCGTCAACGTATCACCGTCGTTGTGCCACTAGAGGATCGCATTTCCGTATCCTTCATCGACGTCATGCATTTGTCCTCTTCGTCTACGTCAGGCCGCTGTCATCTTCATCAACGAAACTCTAGATCTCGGAAACACATGTCTCGCCGCCGCTCCACGACCGTCCAGACTAGATGCGCACATGATAGGTTTTACAGTTTGGATCTAAAAGACGTAGATTAATCATATACTCAAATTATACAATGTGTAGAATTTAATTTATTCATGCGTCCATAAATCATCACCAGATCATCATAGATCAACTAAAAACTTGCAAGTTAGATTAAATAAAACAAGATAAATCTGTTATTTTAGATTTGACAAATTTTTTATATTTTCATTGTTATTTAATCTCTTTTTCAGATTTAATAAATAAGATTAAAGCCTAGTTAATTCGTAAAGTATCAAATTAAATCCAAAAAAAATTCTAGAAAATTTAGAATAAACTCTAGAAACATACTAATAATATTTTCATCCTATTTAATGCTCTGAAATAATTAATTTGCCTCTTAATTAATTGTAATTGATCCCAAACATGCCCAAATAAATAGGAAATCATTATTGAAAATTACTAAAAATCCATGGAAATTTACTTAGCATTAATACAAACATATTTTCTGCATACATCCATATTTTGCATATTGATTAGTGGTTGCAATGCATTTATTGTGTATGTTTCTATGTGTATGTGCTTGATTGCGAGTAGACGGTTTCGGTCAAGAGGTTATGATCGAGAAGCGGTCCGAGGATCTTCTGTGCAAGACTTTGATTGAGCATCGAGTTGCGGAATATTATGGCAAGTGTCCTTGACCATATTGAACCTACGTTTTAAATGTTTTGTTTGCAAAACTGCATGCTTGTGTCAACTTGATGGGAAACCTATTCATAGAAGTTTACTAGTATTGCTTGCCATCCCTTGTCGCTCGGGTCATGGTGTAGAGAGTCGGGAAGGGTATTTTACACTTTTGCTCTGCTTGCTAAATTGAGATTGGGAATAACCAAATGGCTTAATTATGAACTACTGAACACTTGAATTATGTGGATATGCAATAATGATGAATCATTTTAGTGATATGGAATTTGGGTGATCTAAGCAAGCATGGTTGTGTGGAATGGGTTGGATGGTATGGTGGTTTTGCTTGCCTTAGATCTAAGGACCGGTTCATGCGAGAATATGCCACGACAACAGTGCCACCGCAAGGCCAAGTATGGGTGCGGTGTAGCTGAATAATTAGGTGTGCTGCTAGTATTGGATGGACCATTGGACAGCACGGGGAATCAGAGTCGAGTAGGACTACCATGGGATTCGCATAGCACACGAGGGGTCCGTGGGTGGGAGAATGGAGATTCAAGCCTGCCGGTGAAACCTTAGTGGGACCGTACATACTAGTAGTCCCTTTTGAAAGGCTATTTTGTGATCTCTAGGCCACACACCTACTGAAGTGTCAGACGGCATAATGGAGGTTTATTAGTCATCGTAAGGTGATGAAATCACGAACATGTGGGTAAAGTCACTTCAAGGATTCCAGTTTATCGCAATGAAAGAATCCATCGCAATAGATCATTTTTCTTCGCAATACGTCACTGTTGCAACAAAAAAGAGCGTGGCGATAGTTTTTACGATTCGCCATAATAATTCCCGTGGCGATAGGTTATTGCGACGCCTAGACATCCGTGGCAAATAGTATGGTATTGCAACGATTTCCCATCGGTGGCAAATAGTGCGCTATTGCAATGATTTCACGTATTGTGACGATTTAACGTATTGCAATGAATAGTACGATATTGCAACGAGTTCACGATCGTGGCAAATAGTACGGTATTGCAACGATTTCATATTTGTGGCAAATAGTATGCTATTACAATGATTTAGCATATTGTGATGGTTTAACGTATTGCAACGATTTCATATTCATGGTAATTGTGTGTGATTGCAACGATTTCACATCCATGGCAATAGTACGGTATTGCAACGAATTTACATTCATGGAAAATAGTATGTTATTGCAACGATTTAGAGTATTGCGGCTATTTAACGTATTGCAATGAATAGCACAATATTGCAATGATTTCACATTTGTGGTAATAGTATGTGATTGCAACGATTTCTCATTCGTGGCAAATAGTACAGTATTGCAACGATTTCACAGCCGTGGCAAATAGTAAGGTATTGCAACGATTTATGGTATTGCGACGATTTATAGTATTGCAACGAATATCACGGTATTGCAATGATTTCACATTCGTGACAAATAGTATGGTACTGCAACAATGTCACGGCCGTGGCAAATAGTATGGTCTGCGACGGTTTAACGTCCATAGCAAATAGTATGTTATTGCCCTGAGTGCACAAACGTGGTGAATAGTAGTGTATTGCAACGATTTCAGATCTGTGGGAAATAGTATGGTACTGCAACGATTCCACATCCATGGCGAATAGTTGGGTATTGCAACGATTTCTCATCTATGGCAACAGGTTCGTAATGCAACGTTTCCTGATCTGTGGTAATAGGTTTCTAATGCAACGTTTCCTGATCTGTAGCAATAGGTTTGTAATGCAGCGTTTTCTAATATGTGGCACTACGATTTTAATGCAACATTTAATGATTTGTGGTGATAGAGGTGTAATGCAACATTTTCTCATTTGTGGCAATAGTGTTGTAATGCAACATTTTCAGCGTGGTGGCAATAGCACTCTAGTGCAATGTTTTTTGAGTCGTGGCCAAATGTTTATACTACACATTTTGTAATTCATGGAAATATCTTCCTATTGCAACAATTTATCATTCGTGACAAGAAATTCGTAATGTCATGTTTTATAATTAGCGGCAGTAGAATCCTAATGCACCAGGTTTGAAAATTGGTGAATACAGAATCACGAGTTTAACAATAAACATCCATCAATTGATATTGCAACACGCATAACAAAACTCAAGTATTACAATTGTGATGTGTTAGGATGTAAGTTTGTCTAAGCTGACCGAGACTAATTGTTGCAGCAGGTGGCTTTTGGTGGTTCCTTGGTTGGACCTTTTGTGGAGTGGTCTTCATCATCATTTTGTGCATTTCAGCCATTGAGACGCGCATGTCCTGCATTTCCTTAGTTGTCTGTTCACAATCAGCTGCTCTCTGACCTTGTAAGTCATGGACTTGAACGTTTAACTCTTCATTCTTCTGGTTTATCCAGTCCATCTGGGTGGTTGAAACTACAGGAATCCCGACGATTTGCGACGGCCAGGGCCGTCGAAAATAAGGTAAATGTCATCGCAAATAATCAATTTGCAACGGATTTGCTTATTTGCGATGGTTTATAGCCGTCGCAAATTACTCATTGCAATTAAGCTTATTTGCGACGGCCACCGTCGCAAATAAGTCTATTTGCGACGGCTCGCAGTGGCCGTCGCAAGTTATTGCCCGGGGGCAGGTAGGCCCTGCACCAGTATTTGCGACGGCCTGGTCATCGCAATTTAAACCCTATTTGCAACGGCCAGGCCGTCGCAAATAAGTTCAGCCGGCAGGACCCACGTCTCCTCCTCCGGGACCCACACGGCTATTTGCGACAGCCTGGCCATCGCAAATAAGCGTTAATTGTGATGGTCAGGTCGTCGCAAATAGCAGAGGCTTAATTGCGACGGCCTGGGTCCTTATTTGCGACGATATTGTATAAAAAGTCATCGCAAATAAGGTTTTTTATTTAAAAAAAAAAGAAAATACTACCCGGCTCGATGGCCAGAATCACACAACAGGCAATTTATAAGAAACAGTCACATAAACATCATAACTGTCTCAAAACACATCACAACACATCGTTGAAACATGGCATCACCATAAAAAAACCAAACAAGGGCTCACTCGCCCGTCTAACCTCCGTAGCCACCTCCGAAGTTGAAGTCGTCATCGCGCCTCATTCCAGGTAGCGGTAGCGACGGCGACGGAGTTTGTGCAGCCATCGCAGATCCCTGCAATTAGTGAAATTTAGAGTTAGAATATAAATGCATCAACATCTCTCTCTCCCTCTCCGTCTATCTCCATCTAGATCCCCTCTCTTCCTCTCTTCTTTCATTTCTCTCTCTCTATCTCTCTATTGCTATCATTTTCCTTCTATCTTCCTGCCTCTATCTAAATTTACATCTCCCTTTCTCCCTCTCTCCCTCAACTTCTATCTCCAATCTCCCTCTCTCTCGTCATTCCTCTCCCACTCTATCTAACTATCTCTCACTCTTTCTTCTATCTCTCTTTCTTCCATTTCAATCCTTTTCTTCTATCTAACTATCTCCTCTCTCTTCTATTTCAATCATTTTTTCTCTATATTCCTCCCTCTTCTAACTTCATCTCTCACTCTGTCTATCTTTCAGTGTCACTCCATTTCCTCGCTTTATTTTGATTAAGTTGAGTTAAAACTAGAATTGTTAAGTTGACATAGAAAATTACCTGACCCGCAGAAGAAGGATCGCCTGGAAGGACCGGTGGTAGTGGCGATAGGTGGATCCCTAGACCTTGTGCCCGAGCCATGGCCTGTCATTGCAAACATTAAATGTTACATATTAGTAAGTCATTTACGCTGAATTAACGAGAACTTTAGTTTTTGTTTTGTTACCTCCACTGCTTCCCGCATCTGCGCCAACGCTGCTGCTTGGGTTTGGATCATGGCCTCCATCGCGATCCCTTGGCGTTCCGCCTCCCTCCTTTCCTCCTTTTGTCACCTGAAGTTCTCTTCTACAATTGCCGGAGGGACTGCATCTAAATGTCCCTCTGTGAGACGCGACGACCAGCCGTGCCCACCGAAGAAGCCTGCGTGGATCTGCCTCTCGCAGGTCTCCCCGCCCTGGAGTCAACAACTCTGTCGAATATGGCAAGCTTATAAAAAAGAGAGTCAGTAATATCAAATTAAAATATCTTGAATACTTTGAATTGAAAATGATAAAATGACATATAAGCTGACCTTCCGTGTGCTTTTCCACCTCCTCTTGCATACGCGGCTTGAGGATCGATTGGCTCACATTCCCAATCGAAATCTTCGTCGTGTATCTTCGTAGCCTCCTCCCCGTACTTAGCCTGCAAAACAAGGAAACCATGTAAGTTCAACAATACATATAGTTTTTTTAATATGAATGATTTCTAAACTTACCAATCGCTCAGATGCGGCCTGACTGCACCCCTAAGGCTGAGAAGGGTCCCTGTGACCTCTCTTCCAAATCTCAGCAGGGGTCGGCGGCACCATCGTCTCGCGCTCCTGTCAATACGTGTTAGTACGAACAATATATTATGAATATATAAACATAACTTACATACACTTACCATGCGTTTAACTAAACGCATGTGGTTATGTTGGTTGTGCCTGCACTTCCCCTCAACCCCTCTGCACTCTCGAGCCTTCCCGGACTTAGCTCTAAACTCATCGCTAGCCCATTAGCAACAAAGGGGTCGAAATGCATCGGTCCGACCCTGCAACCAGCTCACGTGGCCCTGCACATAGTTGGAAGTCATTAAAAATACTATCGAGGAAATTATCAGAAAAAAAATACTTACTACACCCCATGTACCTGCACATACTCCTCCTCCGTCAGGTGCCTCTCACTCTCTTGCCGGAAGTGTAGCACGTGGTGCTGGTTCGCCTTCAAGTGCTCATTAATAATTTGAACACGGGCGTACGACAAAGCTTGTCGAAGCACCTTGGCAACGTTGTAGTGAAACACTCGCCTCACATCCTCAACCAGGCAAGGGTCGTTCGGGTCCTCTAAGGTATATATTGTCTGCGATACAGAATATATTGAAGAGATGTGCATTAAAAGAGTTTAAGAGTTAAAACTTAGAAACTAGTTTTAACATACTTACCATAAAATCAACCCATATGGCCTCCTGAAGGTTGTCGTGCTCCTGGTAATGAACGCGTGCATAGTCCTCCCACGAAAGAGCAGGCACCCCGTCGATGACCCTGGGATAGTGCAAACGCACTAAGGACCTGAGGACACCGTTCACCGGTCTTTGGTGTCTCTCACCGTTGAAAGACATGTCGTCCAAAACCCTGCAAGATATTTATTGATTCATTACTTAAGTAACCAAAAGAAACTAATATTGAACACTATAATTTTTATTACCTATCTTCGACTGGACGAATCACGATCCTCTGTGAAGGGATCGCAGGAGGACTGACAAAGTGAGTCCTCCTCGTCCTCCGCGTCTGCTAGGGTGCCACGTCAGGTGACCCAGACGGCTCGTCACTAGCCGAGCCAAAGGCATCAGAAACAGAAAGATCGCCAGCCAAGGGCTGGCTGGCTGAGGGTTGGCTCACCGAAGGGTAGCCAAGGTCAACTGGCGCCACAGCCTCTGAGCCAGCCGGTGAGGACTACAACATTCAAATGTTTCATAAGTAAGTTTAATGTGAAATTGAATTTAAAGAATTTGTCAAAAATGAGTGAAATTTACCTGTGACGAAGCTCTAGAGCTGCTCAGAACGTGCCCCAGCAGCTAAGAGCGTCTGCTCCCAGTTGACAAGGCACCAGCGAAAGCGTCCTCAGGTCTAGAGGGGTAGAACCCCCTCGCTGGCGGCACCTTCTTACCCTTCTTTAACGCGATCCTATTTTAATTAGATAATCAGTAAATATGCAAATAAAATGTACAAAATTCATGTTACTATCTTCAAGAAAACATTACTTGTAATCACTTTCAAAATTCATCAACATCATTATCATGTGTCTGTGCCCTACTCCTTAAACCGGCCCAACGATCTTCCATCGTGGCCTGTTCTAATTTCTGTTTTCGCATATCATCTGCCTCTACATCTTCAACGTCTTCAACATCTCCAACCAATTGATCGAGTCCTGCACCAAGCTCGACGATAAAAGTGTCTGGCAACTCTTCTTCTTGGTACACTTCTTCAACGTCTTCGCTATCATGGTAACCATCATTCCCAGGAGTATATAACCGCTCACGAGGATTCACCTTATATACCACCCACCAAGCACTGAGCTTCGTGCATGGATAAGGTAGATAATATAATTGTTCCACTTGATGTGCAAGAACAAATGTATCGTAACATCGTAGTCGGTCCTTATGTTTCACTTCTATCATTCCAAATTGGTTTTCTCGAGTTCCATGAGTGCGATCAAACCAGTCAAAGTCAAAGAAGATAACTCAAAGGGTCTTATTTCCGGTAAAAGTAAATTCAAGGATTTTGTTAATGATCCCATAATAATCGGTTAAATTCCCTTAAGTGTCCATTGCTCTCTTCACAACACCGGAATTTGATGTTGTCGCGAGAGGACGAAGAGCTTCGAAATGAGTTGTACGGAATCAAAAGCCATTTATGTCATATCAACCATAGCTTCTAACATTCACCAATCCATAAGATAGATGCCGCAAATCTTCATGGACATTGTGAGTACGACACTGTCATAAATGATCGTAAGTTAAAATAATACTTCTTTAATAATAGTAACTTATAATACATAGAAGACGAGAGAATATTACATAATCTCGAAACCAGGATAGGAAACTCTGCCCCCCATTTATTCCTTCTTTTCGCATCCCTTCTACTTGTTTGGCCGTAGGTTGATGCCTATGTGGCCAACATTTTCTATGGAACTCGCCGAACATGAAAAAACATCTTTAGAATACATGTGTAGCAAAATATGTCGATTAGCATAAATGTAGGACAAACACTTACTCGAAGTATTCCTGCATGCCTTCTATATTTGCGTACATGTATAGTAAAGCAACAGTCCTTTCATGTTCGGATAGCACGTTGAGACTTGACCCGGGATGATCAGGTCCAGGTACAATGAGGCTGAGAAACATGAACTCATCCTTCGTACAGAAAGTAGGTGGCAGGTTGTACGGAATGACAAAGACGGGCCAACATGAGTATGGCGTGGTGTTTGTACTGAACGGTGAGAATCTGTCTGTCGCTAATCCGATGCGAACATTCCTCACATAACGAGAAAAGTCTAGATCAAAATGGTCTAGCGCCTTCCATGCATCACCGTCGGACGGATGCATCAATAATTATTTGTTCTCGCTTTTACCTTCTTTGTGTCATCTCATGTGTCTTGTGATTCTTTTTGAAAGAAACAACCACTTCAACCGAGGTGTCACATGCAAGTAACGAAGCTGCTTATGTGCAACATCTGTCATCACATTATCGCCATAGTCATTAACAACTTCGACATACCTCGATTTACCACATTTCAAGCACATCTTCTCATTGGTGTGCTCTTTCCAGTATAGCATGCAGTTGTCTGGGCACACATCGATTTTCTCATACTTCATATCGAGACCAGATATCTTGATCTTTAAATGATACATATCTGGTGGCGCATTGTGAGGTTGTGGAAGGATATCGCAGATCAATTTCATGAGATCATTGTAGCAGTTGATGGAAAAAAGTACTTGGACTTAGTTGCCATAAATCTGATCAAGAAAGCAAGTATGGTCACAACCTTGTGTTCATGCAACGGCTCTTGTGATTTCTTCAGCTCTTCGAAGAACTTCTCTGCCTCATTTGTAAGAGGATCCTCCGCTTCTAGAGCTTCTAGCATCTCATCCATCCTATCAACCTCTATTATATCCTCATCCTCATCCACTTCTGCTATGACTCGAGAATTAGTCTCGCCGTGAAAGGTACACACTTTATAATGTGAAATGAAACCGTTCCAACATAAGTGAAACAAAAGCTCCAATCTTCTCAAAAACTTGGTGTTCCGACATTTTGTACATGGGCACCGCACCATATCTTCCGTTGACAATGAAAATGCTAGATCCAAAAATTTATCTAACTTGATAAACCACTCATCCGAGTGACCACCAGTTCTGCTCTTCCAGCCAGTATACATCCAACTGCGGTCTTCACCCATGTTTGGCTCTGCAGTTTAACACGAAAGAAATTGTCATTAATGTATACAGGATAGGTCCTAAAATTTCGACAGCATGACGAGACACGTTAGAGTATACCTTTAAAGCAGACAAATCATTATTAGTTTCATTGTTATGTTATGTCACGGCTCTACAACCTAGGCAGATAGATCCTAAACCCACCCAAGAATGACCGAGCGAGCGTGCTCATGACGAGATGTGTGATCTGGATTCGAACAAAATTTCGGCATTATAACCCGATGTTCTCCACTGCACGCCCAAAAATGGTGCAGCAGAGAACAACAGGGTTACGCCACTGAAATCTCGTCCAAATCCGGACCCGCGTCTCGTCAGAAGCCACGCCCCCTCGGTCACTCTCAGGCTGTCCAAAAAGGGACAATTTCGAACCTGCACGTCTCACATGCCAATGGCATGTGAGACGTGCCGATCCGAAACGGGTAATACATTGCTATAGGTTACGTTGCTCATTTCCATTTTGAAGTCATTTAATAGAGAGGAAAGAACTAGAGAAAGAGTGAGAGGAAAGTTCATCTTAGATGACAATTCCACATCCATTTTCATCGTCCACACAATCGTGGGTCATTGACATCCTTACCAACCTGTTTGCTTCCGTGTCAACTTGATGCATACGGTACCACTACAATGGTCTACACGGCACGATCACACTTATTGCGTGTCGTTCCCTTCTGGGTTGGTCCGAGCCGACCCAAAACCCATTTATTTAAATATATTAAGTAGTCACTCAAAAACATTAAATATCAATGCACAGGTGTCGCAAATATTATATAAATGCACTAAAATCCAAACATACACTAAACAGAATAGAAATTCAGGACGACAGACAAAGCCATAGAGTTACAAATATTGAAAACATTGCAACTAAGTTATAATTTGCATAACAATTAACCATCAAGAACAATTAACAACTAATCATAAGAACAATTAACAACTAATCATAAGAACAATTAATGACTACTAATTTGCATAACAATTAATCATCAAGAACAATTAACAACTAATCATAAGAACAATTAACAACTACTCATAAGAACAATTAACAACTAATAATTTGCATAACAATTAATAATTCACGTAACAACTAATCATAAGAAGTAAATATAAGAACAATTAACAATTAACAAGTAACATACATACGGCGCGACGTCGGACGGACGGCGGAGGTGTTAGAGGAGACCGGCGGCGCTGCTGTCTGGAGCCAGGGGCGGCGGGGGCGCGGCGACGTCGAGCGCGGGGGAGCCGCGTGCGCAGAGGCCGCGGTGAGGGCGCCCAGGCGGTGCTGTCCGCGCAGGGACGACGGGAACTGGGGCACCGCGGGGGTGGGGGCTTCGCAGGGGCAGGGCCACTCAGGGCGGGGCAGGGGGCGGCGAGGGCGCCGCTGGAAGGGGCGGTGCCAGGTGCGTGGCAGGCCTACGGCCGGAGGGGGCGGCGCCTCGCGGCGAGGGCACGACCGGAGGGGTGAGGACATAGCCAGAGTGGTGGCGCTGCGGGGGCGGGGCCGGTGGCGCGGCGGGCCGGCGGCGTGAGGGGGCGGCGCCGCACGCGGGGCGATGGCGCAACTAGCTGGAGGGGGCAGCGTGCGGGGGCGGGGTCTAGGGCAGCGGGGCCGCGGCAGGCCGGCGACGGGAGCGAGGGCGGCGGCGGGGCGGTGACGGCGGGCCGACGGCAGGGGCGTGGCAGGGCGGCGGGGACACGGCAGGCGGCAGGGGCTCGGTGTGGAGGTGAATGAACCGTCGGGGTCGGGTCGACCGATAATAGCCCTTATTTATGACGGCATCCTTAACTGTGACGGCCTTAACTTATGGCCGTCGCACATAACGTTATTTGCAACGGTCTATTTCGCAGCTGTCGCAAATAAGTATTTATTTGCGACGGGTTTCTTATTTGCGACGGCCCTAGGGTTGGCCCTTGCAAATAAGAGATTATTTGTGATGGCCCTAGTGTTGGCCATCGCAAATGAGTACTTATTTGCGACGGCCATATTATTTGCGACAGCCACCGACATGCCGTTGCAATTTAACCTATTTGCGACGGCTGGCCGTCGCAAATAAATCCAGCCATCTCAAATCACCGTGTTTCCTGTAGTGTAAGCTATCATTTCTTCCTTCCAACTCCTACACTATGTGATTGAGACCTGCATTTCTATCTTCTAAGTTTCGAACTTCGTCGTTGAGGTGTTCAGACATCTAGATACGCATATTTTCACGCTTAGGACCAGTTGGGTTAGCCATATAACCACACTCCCGAACCTGTGATCCTGCACAACCGATTGAGGATCTATAACAATGATGGAACATGTGATTTCTCTCCTCATTTTGAATTGGGCCTCCCTGCTCAGCTTCCATGTCGTCCACTTGGGCACGTGCCTGGATCTATATACGAAAAGAAACGTCACAGGTAAATTGCAAATATTTATTTAATAGGGTATTGTTTGAAGTGTTACTCACATGTACAACTTCTGCCTGCCTGTTTGCCAAGTCACCGTTCTTCAACAAATGGCTTGCCTCCCACAGTTGTATGTCATCGGGTTCCTCTCCGGTCTCTCGGTCTCGATATATAAAATACAAGTAAAATTCAACATGTCGGTATACATATTGTTTGCAGTGCAAAGTAAAAGCGTGATTTATTTTTCATACCTTCTCATAACTAAGTTCTGCATAGGATTTGGTGCCAAGCAAGTGACTCGCCTTTTGTCTTCTTTGATTTTGAGAATTGGTCCTGCTTATTGAATGCAATAATTGTAAGAATTAATTCAACGAATGAATGTAAATCAAATATTTTTTGTATGATGTGAAGCTATTAAAAAGTTAGCTGACCTTGAATCGCTCAAACCCAAAATATTCTATTAGGTGCAACCACTCGGGCGTCGTTACGTTAGCAGGCTAGTTTCGTATATGTTCTTCATTGGTAGAATAACTCTTATAGGTGGCATGCAAAGTCGAGCGCCACCCCTTGTAGCGCTCACCAGCAATTTTCAATTTTTTTTCTTGCGCTCTCCGCTGTGTCCTAAATGTCCCAGGAATCCTGTACATTGCATAACAAGTTGTTGTAAACGTACAAGATGGAGATTGCAAGAAAAAAAATACTTGTGTAAGGGTGTGACAACAATAACCAGAATGTCTTGTACTATATCTCTCTTGTTACTATGGCCAACCTCTGTCCACTTCCTTGCACCGCTGGGAGATGCATGACTTTTTGTAAAAATAACCACATCATCGACAAAGTACCGCTAGTTAATACTAACCGCAGCACCCAACCTCGTGGATAACTGAATTGATAGCTTCACATGCTCCGTTCTACTAACTTGCGATGCATAGCGTATTCCGCAACCTTAAGTCCTTTAGCCACACTTCTTCCTAACATCTTTCCTTCTATTACATTGATTCAAACGGCAAACGATTAAAGCAAGTTACCGCCTAACCAAGTTTAGTATCATGTATGTGAAAAGAAGAAAAGTCTGATGTTCGTACCATCTTCAGGACAAGTGTGGCAAATACGAGCGTGGGGGGGCTGGGTCCCAGCAGCATTTTGTTCTGTATTACTCCCTCCTGGTTTATTTTAATTGTCGTATCATACCAACAAATGAATTAAAAATGAATTAGTTAGGACTATCTGAATGACAACTATTTTGATCGAGGGGGGGGGGGGTACATTGTTGACTTCTTTGTTGTTGTTCATACCCTAAAATGAGCCATCAGATCTACATGTTAGTGGTGGTACTGAACTCGTAGGATTGCAGAGGATTTCCAGTCTAGCAGTGAAGCAGGCAAGACTGAGAGGGGGCGGTCATGTAGCTGTCAATGCTAGACTAGACAAAGATTGGGTTCGTCGGTTCAGTCTGACTGACATCAGCCGAAGCGCATCTCAAAAAGAATTATTAGTTGCAAGGCAAGTAATGAACGCCAGCGGTAGCAGGTGGCAAATGCAAGATAGATAAGGCAGGTAGCTTGCGAGATTGAAATCCTCTGCAGTACTGCACCTGCATTAGCAGCCACTGACATGTGGGCCCATGAGACATTGGGTCCACTTGTCAGTGGTGACTACTGCTGGTGTAGTACTGCATAGCCCAAACTTGCGACGCTTAACAAAGCTAGGGTTCGGTCTGGACGAGATCACCAGGAGCAACTATTAAGGAGGATTGGTGTCAGGGCAAGTAATGGCCAGGGATTTGCAGGCGGCAGGGTCATCATGGCACGCGAAGTATGGGACGTGGCGATGGGCGAGGGAGACGTGTCAGGGAGGACACTAAAGTGACCAGCAGTAGGGCGTGGGCGCCGGTGTCGGCCGGAGTGGCCGGCGGCAAGAGAGCACAACGTGGAGGCATCAAAAGATCATGCCATGACATAGGCTGATGAACAGTTAACTATAAAGACTACTCAGAAAGTAGAATCGCAAGGTATGCTAAAACAGTTAGTAAAGCCTAGGAAAGAATGCAAATGACCATGATACACCCATCATCAATACATCTAAAGGACAGAACGTAGTCTCTCAAAATGCTCCATATTCAATGCCAAAGGAGTAAAAAACTAACATGCTCTGCCGAAACAAATGGCACGGTAGAGAGGCAGGTAGTAATGTGATTTGATATGGGTAGTTGGAAGCTACATATAGAGTTGGACTGGGACATCTTTTAAGCTGTAAAAGTAAAGTTACGCTGGGGCGGAAGGAGTATTTCTGGTTTTTATATCTATACTTGTTGTTGGTTTATGCATCACAGTACCAGGGAGTGAAAAACTTCGGGGTTCCTCAACATCATGTGCTGCAATATTCTCTGCATACCATGCAAAGGATTTAATATTTTCTAAATTTTTTTAATTTAGATAGTGAACACATTTATAGTGATACCAGGTGCTTGCTGGCTACCATGAATGCTTGTAGACGACATCATGGTTTGATGTCTTGTTCCTCATGTAAAGCACATTGTAAGTAGTCATTCCAAATAACAGTGATAACGTCAGATCACATGACCGACGTAGATTTTGGATCGAACGGTGTGGTTTATATAAACTGCAGTGTTTGATTCGAACGGGGGAATTATAAATGAAGGAATATAAAAAAACGTATGATCCGAGAAAGCCACAAGAAAGAAAAAAGTATAAAAACCGTGGGAACGTAAAATCTTAGGAATACAAA